>CM069906.1:26597291-26618378 GCA_036172215.1 Camellia granthamiana | reverse complement strand
GTGCAATAGATGCACGAAGAGAACAAGTGCGATAGATGCATGAAGTGAACAAGTGCGATAGATGCACAAAGTGAATGGGTGCAATAGATGCACAAAGTGAATGGGTGCAATAGATGCACAAAGTGAACGAGTGCAATAGATGCTCAAAATGAACGAGATTGAAAACCAATATAATGACAACGCATGTTCTATGCAAGATTATAGACAACTGACATATGATGTTAATTGAAAGCATGTTCTATGCACGAATTGAAAGCATGTTCTATGAAAGATAATCGAAAGCATGTGACTTATGAATTATGCAATGCACACTTGCAACATACGAAGTGTGTGAGAGTGCACATTCTATGCAAAAGAAGGTAACAGATATGTAAATTGACAAAATGAACAAAAGTGATGTTCGACAACAACCTCCGACTTACCCCGAGGAGGCTTTGCAAAATGCTCAAAAAGGATACACCTTGTTCATATTTGAAATTGGGCACGTTTGCGCACCAGAGTACAACGGGTATTGGAATGGCGCAATCGGAACACAATTTCCAGCTCTTCAGAAATTAATTGGACCCAAAAGAGGACCTCCCATGCACTGTTAGGGAAAAAGGGGAACAAAACTAGCACTGGGCCACAAAAGAGGCCTGCTGGGCACAAAAGGGGTTTGCCGACCACTAATATGCAATTTCGGGGACAAAAAGGGAATTTCGGCATGGATCTCTTTAAATACACCACCAAACCTCATTTCCTCATACCCACATGACCGAAATCACTCTTCCTCTCTCAATATGTGCTTCATCTCTCTAGATTTATGCTTTGTACGCATTTTCCAATGCCCCACGCAAACTTTATTCGTAAACCCTCTTTGGTCCTCTTCACTTTGAACCGATCAGATTTTCTTTTTATTGATTTTTCTGAGTTTTCAACACTTTGGGCTTGTTTCCCTCGAATTTTTCTTGAGTTTAGTGAACTTTCCCGGGTTTGACTTTTTCTCCCATTTTCTCTCTCCTAGGGTTGACTTTTTCCAAGTTTTCCTTCTTTTCTCCATTTTTCTTCATTTTCACCCACTTTCTACCCACTTTCCATATGGCAGACGATGTTCCTCATGATGACGCCCCTCCTGAGGTACCTATGCTTCCACCTGCTGTCGAGGTTGATGAGTTTATAGCTGATGAGGCTGGCGAGGCAGCGGAGGACATTGTCATTGACCTTGAGGTGGAAGTAGAGGTCTTCGTCCCAGGGCCTGAGCCTGAGTTACTACCATTGAGGGTGAGGCTCTTTGATTCGGCCACTTACCACCCCCGTACGCACATGATGACGCCTTGAGGCATCAGGTGCTTTGATGATTTCGCTGATGACACGCTGGAGGATATGTTGCCGAGGGAGCCGGACTCCCACCTTTCCCACGACGTTACTAACGTACAACCTTTATTTTCATGCTTTACTGTCTTTCATCTGACTGCCTTGCACTGCCTTTCATTTGACTCTTCTTTTATCACTGTCTTTCATCTGATTCATTCTTTTATCATTGTCTTTCATCTGATTCACTCTTTTCTTTCCCACAGGAGGACTCTTGCCCCTGTAGGGGTTATGGGGCATTGACAGCTAGGGACTGGTATCAAGAGCTCCCCCCTCAGGGTCCACGACCTTGTTGATGAGGCAGATTTTGGCTTACTCTGCGCCGGGCTCACGCGCCACATGGCTAGTTGGGCCCAACTCGAAGTATTAGTGGAGAGGCGGTGGGATACCCCCAACTCTTTCCACTTCTCTTCTGTCGGGGAGATGACGATAACCCTCTATGACTTTTCGATGATCACAGGCTTAAGAGTAGGGGGTGATCCAATCCCTTTCGATATGGACATGGGCTAGTAGGAGGCGGCCTGGATCTATCTGCTCAGAGCGAGCCCGCCCTTATACAGGCCAACTATGGTGCCATATAGTTGGTTCCTCGAGCGCTTCCGTAGGAGTCAGCCCGAGACACATGAAGAGGTGGAGTGGTACACCCGGGGCTTCTTGATGTACCTTCTCAGTACCACCTTGTTCGCGAACAGGTGGAATACCGTGGGTTTGTATTTGTTGAGTGCCCTTGTGACCCTGCCCTGGGTTTGGTTTTACGACTGGGGTGGAGCCGGCCTTGCCACACTCTATGACTACATGAGTTCCAGTTCCCGTATGAAGGGAAACATGGTTGAAGGATACTAGAGAGCCTGGGAGGTATGCACTGCACCTTCGATTTTGTTTACTTCTTCTTATGCTTTCTGCTTTGCATTTTCTGCCTTATATCTGTTCATGCTTTGTGCCTTCTGCTTCACACTTTCTGTTTAATATCTATTCATAGACTGTTGATTCACGCAATTAATCTTTTCTTGTAGCTATGGGTATACGCCTATTTCCTTGCCCTTGCTCTAGAGCCGATGGATGAGATTGCTCCTACCATACCCTACTCGCGGTAGTATGATGGTAGGTGCTGCTGCCGGAGCCGTGAGGACATGACCTTTACCTTCTATCGCCGATATTTCGACACGATGGTCGCCGGTGAGGTAATACGAAACTCACAATCCATTCCGCTTTATTCCCATTGCTACTGTTTTGATCCATATTCTGATAATTGACAACAACTAACAACTTCTAAATCTTTATTCGCAGATCACCTGGCAACCATGGGCGATGATGCCAGTTGGAGTCAGGGACTAGTATGTTGGGGCTTGGGCTACCTCTCAATACCGAATTTTGCTAGAGGGCCCATTTTGCCGGGCCTGGTTCTTGGGAGAACGGTTTGTACGTTAGACACTGGGCTTGCCCACCCCAATTGTTCCTATGCCGCCGCCAGTATCCACGAGGATAGTTGATAGCCTCTTAGCTAAGGCCATTATTCAGTATATGGTGGGGCTGGATGCCGACTACTTCCGAGGGGACGGAGATTACACAACCTTCATCCGGACTCATCTTACGCCGCCTCTGACTGGAGTTTGCACAAGCGACACAACAGATGCTCCTAGAGAGGCTGCTTAGGAGGTTGAGGCTGGTATTGTAGAGGCCACTCCTACTACGCAGGCTACCGGTTGGTTGGCGATTCCTACCATGATTCCTTGTAGGTGGCCGAGTGGGACAGTCTATCAGCTTTCGATCGAGCCACCGGAGATGGGGCACAGGTATGTCAAGGCCCTGGGTGCACGTCAGGTACGGATCACACTTGACGCCTTGCATCTCGCATTCTCCTTTTTTAGATATTGATTATTCAACTTCGCTTGCAGGCACCCACGGAGTATATAGAGGGCCTCCTCGAACTGGTTGCCTTCCTAGTTCACATGGTGTAGAGGAGTGAGATGCTACTCGCTTTCCACGGTATCCACGTTTACTTCCCTTTCCTTCATGCATTGCATTACTTTCCACACTGTACTGACATGCCATATTTCCACTGATACACGATACTCATACGGTAAACTAACACTCACAGTGATGCATTGCATATTGACATACATTCCGATACCACTTCACATTGCACTGACACACTGTACTGACACGTTGTACTGACACACTCCATTGACACGTTGTACTGACACACTGTACTCGTATTTTGTACCATACTCATACTGCCTACTACAGTCTGCACCACATGTCTGGTATATGATATTTTGACATTTTTATTTTAGGTTTTCCCTGCACCGAGGTCACTAGTAGTAGTGGCAGCACTAGCGACACGTCCTTCAGCGACAGGGAAGAGAGCTAGATAGGCTCCAGCAGAGGTGCTCGGAGTCGGAGCAGCTCAGAGCCAATTTTGAGTGGGGATGATACTGAGACCAGCAACTCAGAGGAGGCATTGAGCTGACGCTCTAAGTCTGAGAGAAGGGATGATGATGCTGGCTCGGAAGTAGAGAGTGAGGAGGACGCTATGGTTGGCTCTGAGGCAGGGAACAGATATGATGATACTGGCTCAGGCTCGGAGTCTGATTCTAATAGCGGCGCCGATGGAGACAGTGCCCCTGAGTCCCCTCAGGGGAAGATGATGAAGAGGGTCTCTCAAGCTTGATGCGACTGGTGCTGAGTTTTGTACTTTTTGCATAGTTTCTTTTATTTTGTAACTTAGCACCTGTATAGCTTCATATAGGCCTTTACTTTTGCTTGAAAATACTTGAACTCTCTTTTGTAAAAAACTACGATCGAGGTAAAACCTCGCAGTTTTATGAAAAGAGTTATTGCTTTTGCATCATGAGTACCACATTTGCATAGAATGAAAGGGAGTTGGAGTTGAAAACAAGAATGCTTGTATTGGAACGATATTGTTAATCGGATAATGAGCCGACCCATGACCAAAATACGAAATACAACTCGATAAATGGAAAACAAAGTAAAAACAACTTAAACACAACTATGTACACTTGCTCAAAACAAAAGACTCGAAACAAAACCCCAAAACACAAAGACCAGGACAAAACTAAAATGCCAAACTACCAGGCCAAAAAGTGGATGGCCAGCCACAAAAAGTGGGTGTGGCTGACAGTTGGCCTCCACTCACTGCCCTATCTTCTACAAAAGGTCTTCCTTCACAATTTTTTCACTAGAACCTCATTTTAGCTGATGTTTTCATTGAAAATGGAGATCTTCCTTGTTGAGAAGCTCACGGATTGGATAGCCACTTTGGACGGTACAGAAAAGGTAAATTTTTGAGGTTTCGGCATAAACGCGCTTTTTCTGTTGAGCCGTACTCCACTTTGTTTTCCATTCCTCCATGCCGCCGTCCGATGTTGGGACCCAATTACACATGTATTTTGCTTTGGAGCACAAGAAATGTGCCCGACTCTTGAGGAGTTTCAAGCAGTGCTGGAATCCCGACGCGATGAGAAGATCATGCCTCAGTCCCATTTTGGCCATGCCCTGGCTTTGGGACGGATGTGTGGGCTTACTTTGCACGAAGCTCGATCTTTGGCTCATGACAGGGAGCTAGATATACCCAGTTTGATTCATCATTTTTCTGACATCGGTGATAGAGATGACCTTATTTGGCGAGGCTTTTGACAACATGTCCTCTGTTTATGTATGCTCACACATTTTCTTCTTGCCTTAGCTGCAGCAGAACTAGCATTAAGCTAATCGAAGTAGCCCAATGTCTGAAAGAGGGTAAGAGCTGCATCGGTTTAGCACTGGCCGAGACCCGGATGGGTTTAGATGCTTTTCATCGTCGAGACACAACCAGGTTTGTGGGAAGTCCACTACTACTGTAGGTATTGTTTGTGAGGCCCCTGAAAATTTTAATTTCTTAAAAGTCCCTTACTTTTAAATTATTTCCTTGAAGTCTCTTAGTTTCTTAATTAATTGCAACCCTATGATCAAAATACATATGCCAACAAAAAATCGCAAACCCAAATCGATTTTGGAAACTTAGAAATAATTTCTAGTACTCTAATTGACTCCCTAAATATGAAATTACCACTTGGAAACCCTAGGCTTTCCGGTCTTTATCACTTTCGTCGGTTGATTGCGTTTTTGTTCGAAACAAGAAATCCAAACCGAATTAGACTCTCTAACCCCAATTTAATTTAATTCTACACTAAGACAAATGTTCCAATTCATAAATTAAACCCAATGCCCTCATAGTTTTCTTAAATCACATTTTGACCCCAAACTAGTACCATTACACACACATATATATATTTGTACCTTTCTCAAATAAATAATTTTATACATAATATCTTCATATAGATATATAATCAACAAAAATCTCCCCAAATCTAGCACATGGCCAGCCATCACCCTCCCTAGGCTACAATCATAGGTACTTTAGAGACAAATCCCTTAAATCATGGAAAAAGTATCATTGTTACCCCCAAATCAAGGAAAGTTGTCTTGTACTTGTAACTATCTTGGTTCTACTTAAGCCTAACCCTAACTAGATCATGTCTCAATACATGATTAGGCTCCCTAATGATCCTTCATTCCATTACATTCCAACTAAATACATCTCAATTCCATTCCATTCCAACCAATGGGCATTTTGGACCTTTTACACCAATTTTATTATAAAAACACCACCACCTTCCACATGTTACACATCTCATACACTCACACACCTACATATTCAGTTGAGAGAAAGAAAGAAAAGGAAGAGAGTGAACTTTGGTAGTAGTGGAGAGGAAAAGAGGAGACAATTGTGCAAACACTTCACTAGGCAATCAAGTAAGCCACAACACAACTGTCTCTTTCATTTTTCTTTTTCAAATACCTGTTATTAGAAGTTTAAAATGGTATTTTCGGATGTGTTCTAATGGTATTCTTGTGTTAAAAATGAAAGGAGTTGAGCCTTGATTCTACCTTTCTTGTATTTCTCTTAATCGGTATAAGACTACTTTTTTCCATGTCAAGCTCTCAAAATTTCCTAAGGCACACCTTCACCTTAAATTTCTGGGTTTAATACATATTATTTAGCAAGTTTTCATCACAAGATAAGTGGAAAATTTCCTCTAGTTGACCTCTTTTCTCACCAACTTTCTTGTTGCAAGAACTGTGCTAGAAAAATCTGTTTTACAACCAATTTTCAAAAATTCTAGAAAAATGTATACAAATCTTCTGGACCTTAGTTTTATGTCAAAATCTTCCTTAAAGAGTTATCTTTCAAGTAAAATTTGTTTCATTTAAAAAGAGTGAGCGGTTTGAAAGAAAATTCGATTTTCGTAACGGTCGACGAATCTGGACAGCGCTGGAGTGTTTCTTAAATAACTAAAAATCTAGAAAATCTATTCCACTTCTGAAAAACGTTTTGAAAACTAGATGAAATTCTCTACGAACTATAGGAAGGCTAGGTTCGGGAAATATCTGAAATAGCCCTTTTGATTTTAATCTTTAAGTGGTATTGAATCTGGAAATTTAGTTTTGCATGGGTGTTTTATGCTCTTGTGTACATGAATATGCTTATTAGTTTATGATCATGTCTTGGTATAGTATTTCATGTGTTATGGTTATGTTCCTTATCTTCTTCATTTTAATGATGCTCATGCTTATGTAGATATTACTATCTTGTTGAGTTTGTTCTAACTTGACTTAAAACATTGATCCCAATAGAAAACTTAATTGGGATGGTATTGGGTTTTCGATCACTTGAATAATGAAGAGATGATAATGTGTTATGTATGGATTGATGGGATGTGCTCCCTAATTGGAGGTTAAGTCTTGCGCAAGCGGTTGTCGCGTAAACCCTAGAACGGAACGGACGTATTCAGACTCTTTGTGATGGTTTGATTGGTGAGATAAGGTTGGGTTTGGATGGGACATTCAGGAGGATAAAACTTTTTTGGAAGGATAAGGTTGGGTTCAGGAGATAAAAGATTTTTCTTTTCGCTGTCCCTTTTAAGGCCATGCGGTTGGCACTACGCGATATATAACCGTTGGTAGGCATCCAAGGTTAGTTTTGCAACAAAGCAGCAAAAGGGGAAGTTCCGAATAGTCCGGTGTCCAATTCTTGTGGTTGGGAAGATGAAATCTCTTTGGGGGATTTCTAAAATACTAACCACTAACATTATAACTTTTGTTATCTATTTGAATGACATTTTCCTTTCCTCTATTATTGAAATTGTTGTTATTGACTTGAATATCATGCTTCACTACTTGCTTGCAATAAATGTGATGGTGCATTGGATTGGGAAAAAGGGACGGGGTGTGTATGCGTTTACTGGGCATTCAAAGCTCATGGCGTTTCATGCTAGGTATTGAAGACATTAGATCGTTCGAAGGCAAAGCTAAAGGATTTGAGGACATACGGCTACCCTAAGTGGATTAGAAACTATAGTGTAAGCGTGTTTTGAGATTATAAGTGATAGATCCCATGTTGTATTTAAGACATGATTTTGTAATTTGTATATATATAACATTTGTAACCTATTCTTACACCCCGTTAACTCATGTTGGCCTTGTGTTAATACCTTGTCAAGATCTGTCAAAAAGGTAGCTTTGCTATTTAAGGTGGTTGGACTTTGAAGGGAGGCTATTTTAACTCCTCTGACCTTCCTGGGATCTTGCTTGGTTATTATCCAAAGGACTCATTAGTGACGTTTCCTACTCTTGTAACCTTAGATAAACCCTGCATTTAATGGTTAATATATTATCTGATGTTCCTGACTTTTGGGGTGTCACATTGTTTCCCACCCTTCCTTATGTATGCAATTCTTACATCACTCGACACTCACACTCTATTTTCTCTCAAAACCCTTTTCTTTACTTTTCTCTCAATGTACATCTCTCTATTCTTTAATCTCTCTTCTTTTTCGTCCCTTCCTAGGTATGGCTCATGGATAAGATGAAAGTGGTGGACCCTTGCCTCGAATATTCAGGCCGAGCTTACTTCTTCCGCCAGTGACTAGTAGACTTTGCTAATGAGGGATGGTGGTGCAACTGGATGTGCAGCAGATCTGCAGCTAACATAGCTTGGTGTTGTCCCTGGCTTAACTTGATAGAGACGAGATACAGCATGTCTCGACAACTGAGCATTCAGTTGATTGGCCTCACCCATGGCGTGTTCTATTTCCCCTTCCGGTTTAGACGCCAGTTTGGAAACGATTAGACCCGTCCAGATGAGGGGGTAGAATACCCAGCTTCATTTCCACTTCGTGGTTCACACTTGACTCAATACCTCACTGCTTGGAGGACGAGAGAGCTTCTGGTCCCTCCCCCTAGTTTCAGTTATGCCCTTTTCGGCGAGTGCTTAGCTTGGCTTGAGGTTGAAGCATAGGTTGGGCCAACTTTGGTGGCAGAGACTTCCGCAATCACAAGCAGAGGACACAGGAACACCTGACTCATCTATGCCCCTAGTTTATTGCTTTGACTTTTCTTTTCAAGTTTTATGATGTAAAAGCAACTTTGATTTAAATCAGAGAGTTTGGAGAATGTACTTTTGTGTTGAAATCAATGGAATTAAAGTTGTGAGCACTAAGAATTTTCCTTTTGGTCCCAAAATAGTCTAAGTTGTAAAAGGTAAAATTTTGAACAAAATCAACTTTTATTAAAACTTTTCAAAACAATTTTCGTAGATGATCACTGCCTGACACGCACGGAATCAACCCTCAAGATGTACATCCCTGAATTAACAGATCGCAACTGCCCAAAACTGCATTCATTCCGGCCCTTCTACCGCTATGCTGAAGATCACACAACCGAGCTAACTGATAATAGAGAAAGATGGCCTGATGAAAAATGAACGAATAAGACAGTTGAGTTGGAGATGGTTACGGCCGAACTTCAGGATGAAGTTGCCTACGTATCCCAAAGATGGGAATCAGGCCTTACGTAGTTCGGTTCAGGTTCACTTGAGTATTAACTCTCTCCTTTTGTGCTCTAACTTTTGCCAAAGTTGCCCTTTAGGGTTTTCAACCTTGCGAGCTCAGTTTTTCTTCATTTCTAATTTTCTATGCTTTAACTTTTGCCTAGGTAGCCCTTCTACATTTTCGGCCAAGCGAGCCTCTCAGGGATAGTATTTCTTCAAGTTGTCCATATTGATCGGCTGTGAAAACTCAAGGCCATCTAGGTCCATGAGAATAATCGCCCCTCCTGACTAGATAGATTTGATGATGTAAGAAGTAGTCCAATTAGGTCGGAACTTGCCCCTAGGGTTGTGGATAGGAGCTCGATTGTCTTTCAGTACCATGTCTCTCTCCTTGAGATTCCCGGACTTAACTTTCTTATTAAAAGCCCTTGTAATTCTATGTTGGTACCCCTGAACGTGATACAACGCCTTTAGTCTTCTTTCATCAAACAACATTAACTCCTCAAATCTACTATGTTCCCAGTCTACCTCCGCTATCTGACATTCGGCCATAGCTCACAGCGATGGCACTTCAATTTTAATTGGCATAACAGCCTCCATCCCATAGACGAAGAATGGAGGGTTGCCCCTGTAGTGTTTGGATGGAGGTTCTGTAGCCCCAGAGCACGAATGGTAGTTTATCCAGCCAGTCTCTGTTTGTTTCCACCATCTTTCGCAAGATGTTTTTAATACTCTTATTAGTAGCCTCAACAGCTCCATTAGTTTGTGGTCTATATGTCGATGACTTGTGAAAAGCCACGTTATATTTCTCAAGCAGATCCATCACTTCTTTTCTTAAAGTGTGAGCCGTTATCTAATATGATCTCATTCGGAACTCCGTACCAATAGATGATGCTGTTTCTGATGAATTTGGCTACATGCGATGCCTTCAGCATGGCATAGGATTGAGCTTCCACTTACTTTGTAAAATAGTCAATTACCACCAGAATGAACTCATACCCATTTGACCACTTTGGCGAGACAGCACCGATAACGTCGATTCCCCAAACTGAGAAAGGCCATGGTGAAGTTGTGTTGTAAAGCTTAGATGGCGGTATGTTCATGCGGTTAGCATGAATTTGACATTTGTGGCATCGCTGTACAAAACCAATGCAATCCTCCTCTATGGTTGACCAGTAATAACCTTGTCTGAGAATCTTCTGAGCTAGCATCACACCGTTCATGTGTGCTCCACACTCTTCCTTGTGGATGGCCTCCATAAGGCGCTTCGATTCCTCCTCTTCAACACACAGCTTGTGCATTCCCAGATGGTCTCTTTTGTAGAGCTTACCCCCGTAGATGATATATTGGATGACCAAATGTCGTATGCCCTGTTTGTCTTTGGCATTTGCCCCTGGTGGATACATCTCTTTTTCCATAAAGTTCCAAATGTCATAGTACCAGGGGTTCTTGTCTTGAACTTCATCTATTGCAATAATGGCCTCATAGGCCGGTGTGTATTTCTATTTAATAATGATTGGATGCATATTCACTCCCAGCAGGATGTCTACCATAGGAAATAGAGTTGCCAACACATTGGCGAACCGATTGTTCTCTCTCAATAGATGCGTAAATGTCAGTTTTTCACACCTTGGAATCAGCATATCCAGGGCCTGGTGGTAAACCTTCATCTTCTCTTCTTTGACTTTCCAGTCTCCGTTTGCTTGAGAAATAACCAAGTTTGAGTCCCCAATGACATCCAACCTTATTGCCCCTAATTCTAGGGCGGCTTCCAAACCAGCAATGCATGCTTCATATTCTGCTTTATTGTTGGACACTTTGAACCGGACTTTAAAGGCTAAAGGTATATGGGAATCATTGGGTGCTATCAGCAACACACCTATCCCGTAACCATACTGATTAGACGCTCTGTCAAAGTACATCGTCTAAGTTTCCTCTTCGACTTGCAGAATATCTTCATCTGGGAACAAATATTCCACTGCCTCATCGCCCTCTACTGGGTGGTCTGCTAGGAATTCTACTACATTTTTTCCTTTAACTGACTTGCGTGTAACATATTTGAGATCAAATTCGAAAAGAAGAAGCAGCCAATGGGCTAGCATACCTGTAAATGCTGGTTTCTCAAAGAGATATTTTATGGGATTTAATCTCGAAACCATGATAACAGAGTGAGCTAACAAGTATTGCCTCAACTTCCTGGTAGCCCATACCAAGGCTAAGCAAGCTTTCTCTAAGGGAGTATAGCAGGTCTCGTAATCTACCATCTTCTTTCTCAAGTAATAGATGGCCTTCTCCACCCTATCCTTAGATTCTTGAGCTAGCATACACCCTATGGTCGACTCAGTTACTAACAGATACAGAATCAGAGGCTTCCCCGGCTCTGGTGGTGACAACACAGGTGGATTCTGGAGGTATGCTTAACCTGCTCAAAGGCAAACTGACATCAATTGCCCCATCGAAACTTTTTCCCTTTCTTTAGGAGACCAAATAGTGGTTCACAAGTCAAGGTTAATTTGGAAATAAACCGTCTTATGAATTGCACTTTACCTAGAAAGTCGCACACCTCCTATTCAGTCCTTGGTGGTGGCATTTCTAAGATGACCTTGATTTTGGAAAGATCTACTTCAATTCCTCTCTGTGTAATCAGAAAGCCTATTATTTTCCCTGTCGTTACCCTGATGGTACAGTTCTGTGGGTTCAACCTCAATCTATATTCCCTGATCCGTTGAAAGAACTTTTCCAATGCGGTGCAGTGACCTTCTCGCTTTTTGGACTTAACAATCATATCGTCCATATACACCTCATCCTCTTTGTGGATCATGTTGTGTAGAACGGTGGTCGCAGCCCTCTGATAGGTAGCCCCAGCATTTTTCAACCGAAACGACATGACTCGGTAGCAGTATGTACCCCATGGTATGGTGAAAGCCGTCTTTTCTCTATCCTTCGGTGCCATCAAAATCTAGTTATATCCAGAAAACCTATCCATAAAAGAAAGCAAGGCATAGCCCGCGGTAAAGTCTAACAACTCATCAATATGCGGCAGTGGAAAGTCATCATTCGGGCTCACTTTGTTCAGGTCTTTGAAGTCGACGCAAACCTGAATTCTGCCATCCTTCTTCGGTACTAGGACGATATTGACTAACCAGGTCAGATACTCAGATTCTAACAAGAATTCTGCATCAATCTGCTTGGTGACCTCTTCCTTGATTTTCAAGAACGAATTCTGCGCAGCATCTGCTTGACTGGTCGGGCCTCAGGGTTAGGAGGGATCCGGTGCTGTACGATCTCAGGGTCGATTCCAGTCATGTCTTCGTAGGGCCATGTGAAAACATCTTTGAAATCTTTTAATAAAACGATTAAATGCTCGCGTTCTTCCGAAGACAATGTGGACCCGATCTGGACCAAGAGTGGATCCTTCTCAGTACCCACATTAATGGCAATGATTTCATCAATACAAGGCTTAACAAACCACTACTCCTCTCGATTAATCAAGTTTGTCAGAGCTAGAGGAATTTCTTCCTCTTTGTTTTCATTAAAATTCTGAAAATTTTGGTCAATGCAATAAACCAGCGGCACAGAGAAGTACATAGAATCTGCTGAGTTTTCATTCAAAAGGTCTAGATCTTCGGTTACAAACTCAAAAGAAAAGCTAAATGAAGACCTAGACAGGACATTGGTATCCAGGTTACCACCCCTAGAAATACCAGACTCAGACCCTCCGGACTGACTTGAATCTAATCCTGACTCCACAAACTCAGTGGAATCAAATTCTGGCTCATCACCCGATAAAGGGATATAAACATGATTTGTTGTACCCAAGTCCAAAGCATATAAGGGATTTAGGGAGATAGGTTTCAATTTCCAAACATCAAATACTTAATATCAAACATGCACTATGACATCGATTGCCAAATATGATCTAAGATATGAGTTTCCAAATATGTGCTACGACGTACAAGGTTAATAATAAGTTTTTGCTCCACAACAAAATTGTCATATTGATTGTGATGCGAATAACTATGAAAGCAGTTACCATACACATGCTATGATGGGAGAGAATCATAACCAGGCACAGAGAATTAATGCAATCATACCAATCAGAGTCCAAATAAAATCAAGCAGATAAAGGAAAAGCAACTTAGAGAGAGTTTTAGCATCATTCTGGAAAAGCTTTCAATAGCCTAATCATATCAAAATCATCATGGGAGTGAGCTTGTTCAAATTAGGAAAAAGTGTTTATCAGATAGCTTCAACATATTGAGGAAAGGTATGGCTCGTGCCCCTTGCTTAGTGCATAGTTTATTTAGATATGCTCATGCCCCTAGTATTCAATCTTTGTCCACACTACTCACAATGTTCAACATTTTACAAGCTTATGCGGTGGGAACTAGTGCTTTACGTATCGGTAATGAAGGACATGCTACTATGGCTACCAGCCAATCAAACTTATAATTTTGTTAAGCACCTGAGTGTCAATAACTCATCTCATCCTTAGAGCAATGATGGATTTTCAATGATCACAAACTTGGTACCCCTTGTATGGATACTTCCATATTGTCTATGAATTTCACATAAGGACTTGTTTTGAACTTCAGAATATATTTGAAATGTCGGCCATGCCATTCTATCAACATTGAGCCATCCACATACTAACAAATTGGTACTGACAATCAAGTTAAGGGCATACTCGAGACAGGAAAATGACTCTACAGAGAAAAATGACTTCAATAGACCTTAAACTACATGAAGCAATCATTCTGTAAAATAGACAGCCTCCATTGTAAATCAACATATGTTATTCCAATTCATCTTTTGAATAAGTTACACTTGCTGATATCGTGCCTTCAAAATGGTGATCCTGCAGTGATCTGTAATGTGGTACTTTTGCATTCTTTGACTTCTCTTCTGCTCTCTTTTCAGTTTCATGTAAATTCCTCATTTTTCACTCGTTTCACACCTCTTTTTTCTTTTATCTCTATTTTCTTTTGCACACATACCCTCATTTTGGGGTTTTACATTGAATAGTTTTCAAGAAAGGATGTGGTATTGGTAATAATTCGGCAGAAGTTTGGCACTCCGACAGCTAAGAAGTTGTATGATTTTCAAGATGAAGGATTCTCCATTTGAGGCAACTAACAATGTTGGTCTTTTTCTGATGGTTGAAGCTAAGTCCAGTTTGAGAGACACGACGAAGACTCATTGGAAATTGAAGAGAATGTAAACCCCGACATGGCCATGATACGAGACAGTAAGGTGATACACCCATGATACAATGCAACAAGATAGCAATATGCTTACGACCTGAAGCAATAAAGAGATACACCCACAACACACGACAGCATACCCGCGACACGAGACAAAACACAATTGGCAACTAAGCCAAATGCGAAAGAAAAGAGACAAAACTCAAAGTGAATAATCATTCATTGTGCCCCTAGCTTTCCTTATTTTCAATAATTGCTTTTGAATTCAATTTTGCAAAAAATCAAGTTTCATTACCCTTCAAGTTCGAGTTAGAAATTCCATTGATAAGTTCAAGTGCTAAAAATTGCTCCACTATTGATCAAAATTAGTTCTTCCTTATCCAAGGGTAGATTAAATTCAACAAACCAAAACAACAAGAATATGGAAATTTCAGAAAATAGGATTTAAAAGTTCTGTTTAATCAAACTCTTTTTTCTTTGGTTTTAATTTTCTAGATGGCCACTACACTTGAACCAAATTAAAAATACTTGATGAATGTTCAATCTGGTAGTCCATCATTAGTTTTTGTTTAATGCTCAATTCTATCAATGTAATGGTTCATTTTTCTAGTCTTACGACTTCTTTTCATGACTTCTTTGTACAAGATACTCATGCATTTGTTCTGTAACATGGATGGGAATGTACCTGTTTTTTTTTATCCAAAAGTACCTGATGAGAAAACTAGATCTTACAAGCGAAGATGAGGTAAGTGAATCATCTTACCTATTTTGCAAATATTATAATTTTTTTTATTAATCTAGTAAGATCTTGTACAAAAGAAAATGAATCAGAGTCAGAGGTTGTAGAGTTCTGTTTAATTGCTGAGATGTGTAAAAATCTTTCTTTACCTTAGAAGCATTTGGTTTGGCTATTGTGAATGGCAAGTAGATTATATTTTAATGTGAATAGTTAGTTTGTGTTTGTGTGCATTTGTAAACAACATAAAGAGTTAGAGACAAAGGAAAATTTATAGTTACAAAACATTTACATTATTCTACTTTAGATCTTAAATTATGATTATTGTAATTGTTTGACATTTACAATTTTAATATTAATAACTGGATTCAGACATATTTAGACTTGTCAATTTAGCTAGCTATGCTTATTTGGTGCTTTGGACAACAATTAAATCCTAGAATTTGTTCCACTCATTGCTCTTTGGTGATGAAATGATGACAATGTGGTTAGAATTTTAGATAGTAACTTATATGAGCTCTCCTGATAGAGCTTTTTTTATTAGTTATTTTGTTTCTCTTGAATCCATTTTCTCACAAGGTAAACAAGGCCAGTATGGATGGTACCTCTCCTTACTTCATATATTAATCTTTAGTAGTTGTCAGTATTTTGAACTTTCGTATGTCTCTTACTAGGATTTTAAATGGATCCACACCCCTAGTTTGGAGGTGTTTTCACCAACAGAGAGTTTATCAACATAAATCACTTATATTGTTATTTGTTAGATGTTAGCTTAGACTTCATACTTTGATATGCTAACTACGGAATCAATCAAATAAGCTCTTTAAAGTTCAAGGAGTCTATGTATGCCTTTATACATATCTAATTGAAGTCCAAAACCTTCTTTCCATTATTATTCCACAGTGGAAGCTTAATATTTCAAGCTACTTGTATTCCTTATATATATCTCTTATCACTGTTCCTTTTGAGCCTTTCTAAAACCCTTTCCCACTGAAATTTTTAATTTGATCTTGTGAGAACACATCACACCCTTCTCTTTGGTAGGTAAAATTCCATCCTCTTAGACTTATTTATCTTTGTTCAACTATTTTTATTGCACTTGAAAGGTGGCACTTACAACGTGTGTGTGTTAGAGAGAGAGAGAGAGAGAGAGAATAACAATCTAGTTTATGGGCTTGTGTGGACAATTAAGTCAAGTTCATAGCCTAATGCGCGATAAGAGAAAAGAATAATTAGGTAACTCAATATAGAAGCTCAAGTTGGACTGAAAAACCTTTCTGAGTTAGAATCATTGTATAGTTAACGACTAAGCTTTGAACAAACTACAATTTTCAACTGACCATAATGGCAAAGATAATGCGGAAGGCCCAAGAAACGTAGAATTCTGTAAGAGTTGAATTTTAATGACTAGGACCTAACATTCCCTTTGCCAACATGCAGGACTGCTGATCTCTCCACTCATGTATCTGAACCTCGCAAGAAAAACTTGTTTTGCAAAGTTTATACAAAGAGGAGCAGGAGAAATCACACATGACAAATGGTAACAACAACGGGAAGCATGCTTTTCATAGTGACATTCAAGATAAGGATATAGTTGAAGCTCTAGAAAATGAGGTTCAATATTGGACATACTTTTCAAAAGTTCACCATCATCCTCAGAGTCTATACGAATATAATGGTTTTCATATGATTCTCTGTTTTTTATGGAATTATTATTTTAGATTGGAATATACTTAGTTTGTATAGAATTTGACATTAAAAGTTATTCCTTTTTGAATGGTTGGAAGTGAATTGGATGCAAATTGCGAAATGATTGATAATATATATATTGTTTTATTTATATACATGGTATATGTTGCACGGAATACGTACAGGTTATGGACAAATTAAAAAAAAAAAAATATCGTGTTTTTGGCTACTAAATAATTGGTAACCAAAAAGGAAGTAAATATTTTTAACGACTAAATAGTTAGTAGCTAAAAAAAAAAAAAAATGAAAGAAAAAACTTTTGGCTACTGAAATTTTAGTAGCCAAATAAAAAAAAAAAGAGACTTTAGGGGACTAAATTTTTAGTAGCTAAAACGAATTACACTTTAGGCGGCTAAAACATTTAGTAGCTAAAAAAATAAGACGAACAAAAAAAACTTTTTGGCTACTAAATAAATTAGTCGTTCTAAATAATGTTAGTTTTGGCGACTAAATGTTTTAGTCGCTAAAAATGCGATATTAATTTTTTTGAAAGCTTTTGGGCGACTAATAGATTAGTCGCCAATTTAGCCTATCAATGACTAAAGTTTTTTTGGTCGCCAATACCTTTACTTTTGGCTACTAATCGTTTAGTCGCCAATTTAGGACTTTCAGTGACTAAATTTTTTTTAGTTGCCAAAACCTTTCCCGACAATCTTCCCGCGACCAAACTATTTAGTCGGGAAAACTTTTCGGCGACTAAAATCTAACTTTTGACGCCTAAAAATTTAGTCGCCAAAAGTGCAATTTCTTGTAGTGACCATTCTTCTGCTCAATTGAATTATTGAAGCTTTTTTTATTTTCATTTGGTTGTGCATGGATTGCTATAGGCACAATTGAATGATCGAAAACCAACTCTCTCTTATTAATATGATGAAATCTAGAGAGTACAACGAATGCAACTCAACAAAGACTAAACAACTCAAAGACTCAAGCGAAGATAAAATAAAAAATAATAATAATAAAAGTAAAACCTCTATGACACATGACTCAAATACTTACCACGACATGACTCAAATTTAACAAAATAGCACTATCATTATTTCAAACCCAAAAGAGTTCTATTTTTAAAGTCCATAGGCAAAATTTGAGAAAAGCATCAATTGGTCCAAGGTGTCATCTTCTTCAAACCTCTTCCATGTTGTCCCTTGTTTGAAATTTCCCTCTAAGGTGCATTCAGCAATTGCCCTAGTTCACTGCTCCAAATGAAAATCAACAATTGCCCTTAGTTGATTTTGTAGTTTATTGCTTCATCCATCATCGTTGATGATGGTACAGGGCTCCCACTAGTTTGCTTCAATACTACTAAGGACAAGCTCATTTAGGTCGAATAGGCCCTTTGAGTCTTCAAAAGGCTTTTCATTCTACTTTTCTTCCTCAGCCCTTTTGATGAAGCAGAGATCCATGTATTCAAGAATTGCTAAAATAGGTTTGGGCTCAGTGGCAAATATGATGTATTGGCTAGGATCAAAGTTGGCAACAGGCAAGGTGTGGATGGCATTGATGCTGCCGTGGTCAGGAGAGAAACTCTTTTGTGAGTTTAGGATTTTCAGGTGGAGTGATGACTTTGTTGTCAATGAGATCCTGAATCTCATGACGAAGACAGACACATCGGTCAGTATCATGACCAACTTGCTGGTGGAAGGCACAATATTTGAAGGGTTCATAACTGAGATGTAGGGGATCTAAGAGAACTCTAGGGCTGGCAGGTTTAAGGTGCCCTTTGTCTATGAGGATTTGCATAGCTTTAGGCAAGTTCATGTGGAGTGGATGGAATGTTCTTTCTGTGGAGTAGCCAACATTAGTGTTAGAGGTATTGGCAAAAGGATTGGTGAGTGCTGACTGAGTATTTCTGGCATAGGATTTGGTATGGATATTTCTGATGGACTCTCTCTCTCCATGGCTAGATCCTCCTTTGCTTATCAATTTTTGACTTTCAGTGTTTTCAACTTGGCCCCCCATGTGGAATTCCCTTACAGTATCTCCCATCTGAGCATTAAGGTATTGAGCAACAGAGCCTTCGTCTAAAGACCTCTTGAAAACTACACGGATTTGCTGCTTGTTTAAACATTTGGATTTCAAAGCCTCAATAACCCATTGAAGCTATGCACAATGATTGATAGTTTCCTCAATGGCTTTATCACAGAAATGGGTGGATGAATCTGAATATAACTCATTTGCATTCAACATAGTGTCACCGAGGCACAAGGCGTGTTTGGATATTATCTCAAATTGAGCTATTTCTTTTCTATTGTCATCAGTCTTCATAGTATCTTTGAATTTGAGTTGGCTCCTTTCATCTCTAGCTTACCCATAGTCGGAGAACCCCTTTAGTGCAAGATTCTGAACATGAGACAATTCTTTGGAGGTCTTTGATCATTCTCATCATCTCGGCAAGAATGGGTTCAGCCATGGATAAATTTGATGCACCTAGATTGAACTGGGCTATATCGGCGAACTGAGTCGGGCTTTTTCTTAGTGGATTGCTCTTGACTTGGTAAACCGAACTAAACTAGGCCTTTTCTGAATCTGTTGGACTTAGGTTTCATTTGAATTGGATGAGGCTCTTTTTTTTTTTTTTTTTTTTTTTTTTTTTTTTTGAATTGGATGGGTTAAGCTTTTCTAGGTTGAATGAACTCTCTATTTTATTTTATTTTTTCTAGGCTGGATTGTTTTTGGGTTGACTGGACCTTTTCTGGGTTGGATGGACTAGGCTTTTCTCGGTTTGATGGACTAGTTTGTTTTTATTTATTTATTTTTAAGGATATACAAAAGTATTCACTTGACTTGGTAATCCTGCTATCAAAGAAAATATCCCATCAGATCATGGTACTTGTCAAAGAGGGTGAGACACAGTGTTTGGCCTCAATTATAATTCTGAATTTAGTGACCCATTCAAATACAATCTTCAATACCTCGATCTTCCCACCAAATCAAACACAATCCCCTAATTTCTAATTTTTTGTCAAATTGAGCACAATCCCCAGTTTTCGACTCAAATTCTGATTCTGTATGATTTTATATTTTAAAATAGATTTTTCCAAGGCAAATTATAATGGTAGTCCATATATTTTAAAACTTATATCATTTTGATCCCTATAATTTCAATTAGATCGATTTTAACCCTGAATTTATGACTTTATCTCAATTTGTTCCAATTGATAATAACTTTTAATATTTTTTTTTATGAAAAATACGCATATAAATGGCACGTGTCATATTTTCAAGGGTAAAATTATAAATTTACTTAATTTAGTGAGTTAATTTCAACCAATTTAGTTATGAATTTTCGTCCAAATCACTAATGACATTATTGATTGGACAAAATTGATACAAAATCTATAATTAAGGGTCAAAATTGAGCCAATTGAAAGTGCAGGGACTAAAACGACACAAAAGGTAAAACGTAAGGACCACTAGCGAAATTTACCCTTTTTCCAATTCCAATTTGATTCTCTAAAGATCTTTCCCATTTTTCTACATGATGATTAGGATTCTACTCAAAGTGGGTGATTAGGCAACTGTCTCCTAGCTAAATATCAATGAAGGAATTAAAAGTTCTTACCAAAAGTAATCAATCAAATAATTTCTTTTCCATTCATTATCATTTACCTAAGAAAATATCCCATTTTTATTCAAAAATACATGATCAAATTACAACTTCCAATTTTTTTTTACCAAATCATTTTTCAAAATAAAGTCTGCTTTTCTTTTTTCTTTTTTTCAAAAATTCAAATTTCATTGTTTTTCTTTCTTTTTTTCAAAAGTTTTGAGGAGTTCGGATTTTATTCTAAGAAATGAATCAAACAATCATGCTTTAGCCAAATATCTTATAGAGAAACGGAATTTTATTTCAAATGGAAGATTTGGTCATCAATTTCTTATCTAACATTTTTCCATAAAATTAAGATTCTTTCAAAGTTACTAGCCCAAAGATTTTTACTTAATAAAAAGAACTTTCCATAATTTCTGAACTTTACTAAAATTTTATTCCAAAATTTTTTCCAAAGAATTTCAAATTATATTCCAAGAAATCAATTAAATAATTATCTTCTAGTCAGATGCCTTTTAAAGAATTTGAAAGTTTTATTTCAAAGTGAAAGATTGGTCATTATGTCCTTATCTAACACTTTTCCATAAAATTAAAATTCCCTCCAAAG
>CM069906.1:26373229-26597091 GCA_036172215.1 Camellia granthamiana | reverse complement strand
AATGTGCTTCCTTTAATTCAAGGTTATTCCTTTGATACTGTTTACCTTATTGTTACTCATTGAACTTCGCTCACCTTATATTATGTTTGCACATATAGGTGATTAGCCGCATGGAGCCCAACCTTAGAGTCAGCTTGAGGAGCCATTTTGAACCTGTTGGGTCAGGTCTCCAAGATGGAGCTTTTGTCCTTGACTCACACCATACTTTGACCTTTGTTTGATTTTGCTATAATGGTTTCAGGATATGTAAACTATATGTATGAACTTTCCAACAGTACTTATATTTTTTTGCATGGGCATTTAAATGATGTGAATGTGTTATGGCGTAAGCTTTAAATTTTGCTCATATTGGCACAACTTAGTGGACGTCTTATTTGTTTTATGCTTCCGCTTATTGCCCCATTATTATAATTATTCTATATGTTTGTTTGAGGCCGAAGGTAATCAAGCGATTATTGGCCGGTTATGACCTAAACTTTTAAGGGCAAGTTCGGGTCATGACAATTGCCCTTTTTCCTGAAACCAACAAAGACTTAGAGGAGGATATTGTGACAATTTCTGGAACTAAGTATTTGAGAGCTCCGCCCATACTTGGCCTGTACCCAGAACCTTCGGAAGAGCAGATCCCTTCTATTCTATATCCCTTATTTTTCCCTTGAATTTGTGTGGCTTACTTGTTTTTTAACTGTTCATTCTTTTTTCGCCAGATCCCAACACTAATGTAATCAAGCACCTCTGTGAATATGTCGTTCGTCAAGTGGAATTGGAGAAAATCTGGAACCTCCCTAAAGAAGAGAAGTCTGCCCCCAAACTTCTGGGTTTTGAGTCCTTTGTCTCATATCTGAAAGACGAAAAATGATCGTCATAGGCGTCTTCAGAACAACAGGAAAGCTCTACAAGTGGCCCTATGAAAAGAACTTCTGATTCTGTCATTGACCTTACTGACCCCTCTATGGACGTAGAGGTTGAAGATTTGGATGTCGCCTTTGCGCGGCTGTGGGAGCCGAATATATGGATAGATCGGAAGGGGAATGTCTTACTGACATTAACCGGACGTCCAGCAAATATTAATCGGCCCCATCCTGCAAGTCTAGGATGGGCCGAATACGATACGTAAGTCGATTAATAAAGATTGTTGGGGGCCGAATATAAGAACAGGTAATGATTGAAAACCAAGCTCAGGCTCCGAGGCCTCAGGAGGAACAGCTATAAATAAAGAAGCAACGTTCTTGGAAAGGGGTAAGAAAAAAAAAAGAATACACTTCACTAAACTTAGTAAACAAGCTTTCTTAAGTAGAGGAACTGACTTGCCCGTCGGAGTGCTAATCCCGGCACCCCAGACCGGAATATCTGTCTTTGCAGGTGACTAGCTGAGAATCAAGAGCGTCTTCCCGGATCAGAAGAGTATTTCCAAAAACCACTTCCCCACAATTGGCGCCGTCTGTGGGAATACTCAAATACATCCATGGAAGGCGTGACGCAAGATCCTCCGATAGCCACCGACGAGACTATACAGAGAGACGACATCACCTCGGCAGATCTGCTCGGGAAGGAAACCGTCGCTGCGAGACGCGCCTTGAATTTTGATTCACCAGCGACTTCAGCGCAGGAGACGATGCAAGCCATCATAGAACAAGCTAAACAGAATGAGCAAAGGCTGGAAAATATGCTCGCAGAAAATGAACGCCTCCGACGAGATTTGGCCCTGGAAGTAGCAAAATCCAAAGAAGCCGCGCGCCAAGATCCTGAACGATCCCTGAGGGCAGGTAAACAACGACCTCGAGCCCGATCAAGGGAAACTGATAGCAACTCCAATTCATTATCCACGGAGCATAACAAGGGACGCTCAGACACTTCCAGCACCTCTGAAAAAAGCCCACATATAAAGAACAAGCGCAGAAGAAGTAGTTCAGGCGAAGAGGACCGGCACGATCCTTTTATCCGACGAATTGCGAGGGCGACCCTGCCCAAGAAGTTCAAAGCTCAGTCATTTACTCTCTACGACGGAAAATCGGACCCCACCGATCATATACGTCACTACAAGCAGGCCATGACGTTGCATGCAGACAATGAAGCCCTCATGTGCCGCATATTCCCCAGCAGTTTGGGGCCACTAGCTGTCAGATGGTATTACAAGCTGGAGCCGGCTTCGATCAGAAGTTTCTATCAATTGCAAAAATCCTTCAGGGCCAGGTTCATCACCAACGAGGTACAGTCGAAACAGGCCGACTCTCTCTGGGCCATGCAAATTTAACCGGGAGAAACGCTGAGAGCATATTCGGCGCGATATTGGGAGTGCTTCAATCTCGTTGACGACGCTTGCAACGACTCCATGGCCGTTACCGCCTTCAAAATGGGACTACATCCTGACAGTGCTCGTCGCAACTCCCTGACCAGAAGACCCCCCAAAACAGTCTGGGCGTTGATGAAGAAAGTCGAAGAGTATTGCAAAGTGGAAGACGATTGCCTGAGGATCAAAGCTAGTCAAGCGTCCACCAAATCGGGACCTCCTGGCATTGCTCAGCCGATAAGCTCCGTGCCACCTCTGAGCCCCGAGCCACGACAACGTGCTAAACGGGACAAAAGGCGGGACTCTCGCCGATCGAGCGATCAATGCTCCCATCCGACGAATGAGCAATTGCAAGTCGACAGTTGGCGCTCGAGGCGCGCCGACAAAAAGTACACGGAACTGTCAGAGCCAATCACCGCTGTAATGACCAAAATCCAACATCTTCCATTCTTCAAATGGCCGTCAAAGATGGTGGGACCACTTGATACACGACGAAGGGACCGGAGGTGCGAATATCACAGAAATCACGGCCACGAAACAGAGAGTTGCTACGCATTAAAAGACCACCTGGAGGAACTGGTGCAAGACGGTTGTCTGCAGCAGTATGTGAAACAGGGAAAGCCAACCAAGACATTATCATTAAGGCAGGACTCTCCCCCACTTGGCGTGATCCACGTAATTTACAGCCTGCCTACACTCCCGGCCATGCACACAATTCGATCGCACCCAACTTTACAGGGGCGCCGTACTTCGACTGACCGGTCTGAAGAAGCTCCGACAATTGCCTTCAACGACTCCGACCTCAATGACGCAACGGCTTCCCATATTGATCCGTTGATCATTGGATTACGCGTAAATCGGTTCATCATTGAACGAATCCTCATAGATCCAGGGAGTAGTTTAGAGGTCATGTACTATCAAACTTTCGTCAAGCTCGGTCTCAACGAGGCAGATCTATCTCCGGCACCTCACCCACTGTTCGGCTTTAATACGAACCCGGAATACCCATTAGGCAAGGTCACATTACCTGTTCGAGCAGGGTCTAGAACGGTCGAAGTGGAATTCCTGGTCGTGAAGCTCCCCTCGCCATATAATGCTATAATGGGAAGAACCTGGCTGCATGTCATGAAGGCCGTCCCAAGCACCTACCATCAGATTCTGCGTTTCCCAACAACCCACGGCATTGAAGAAATACGTGGTTCCCCCCAATCGGCACAAGCAGAGTTCTAACGAAAACCCTATCACTGACCCGATCTGTGGGCTCTGATAACTGTAAATATATTTCGCCTCTGCAATATGAACTACTTTTCCTCGACGCTGAAAATCATATGTCGATTCCCAGTGGGGCATTTATCACAATTGGCCAATTTAAGTCTCCAGATTCGGAACGCCCTTCGTGTATCACGATTGGCCAAACCAAGTCTCCGGATTCGGAGCCCCCTTTGGCACTTGCTGCCTTAGGGCCGATTAAGTCTCCGGATTCGGAGCCCCCTTTGGCGCATGCCGCCTTAGGGCTGATTAAGTCTCCAGATTCGGAGCGCCCTTCGTGTATCACGATTGGCCAAACAAAGTCTCCGGATTCGGAGCCCCCTTTGGTGCATGCCGCCTTAGGGCCGATTAAGTCTCTGGATTCAGAGCCCCCTTTGGCGCATGCCGCCTTAGGGCCGATTAAGTCTCCGGATTCAGAGCGCCCTTCGTGTATCACGATTGGCCAAACCAAGTCTCCGGATTCGGAGCCCCCTTTGGCGCATGCCGCCTTAGGGCCGATTAAGTCTCCGGATTCGGAGCGCCCTTCGTGTATCACGATTGGCCAAACCAAGTCTCCGGATTCGGAGCCCCCTTTGGCGCATGCCGCCTTAGGGCCGATTAAGTCTCCGGATTCGGAGCCCCTTTCGGCGCATGCCGCCTTAGGGCCGATTAAGTCTTCGGATTCGGAGCCCCCTTTGGCGCATGCCGCCTTAGGGCCGATTAAGTCTCCGGATTCGGAGCCCCCTTTGGCGCATGCCGCCTTAGGGCCGATTAAGTCTCCGGATTCGGAGCCCCCTTTGGCGCATGCCGCCTTAGGGCCGATTAAGTCTCCGGATTCGGAGCGCCCTTTGTGTATCACGATTGGCCAAACCAAGTCTCCGGATTCGGAGCCCCCTTTGGCGCATACCGCCTTAGGGCCGATTAAGTCTCCGGATTCGGAGCCCCCTTTGGCGCATGCCGCCTTAGGGCCGATTAAGTCTCCGGATTTGGATCCCCCTTTGGCGCATGCTGCCTTAGGGCCGATTAAGTCTCCAGATTCGGAGCGCCCTTCGTGTATCATGATTGGCCAAACCAAGTCTCCGGATTCGGAGCCCCCTTTGGCGCATGCCGCCTTAGGGCCGATTAAGTCTCCGGATTCGGAGCCCCCTTTGGCGCATGCCGCCTTAGGGCCGATTGAGTCTCCGGATTCAGAGCGCCCTTCGTGTATCACGATTGGCCAAACAAAGTCTCCGGATTCGGAGCCCCCTTTGGTGCATGCCGCCTTAGGGCACAAACAAAAAATATTGATAATTGATCCTGTGTAACATGCTGGAACAGATTATGCATTCGAAGTAATGAGCCTTAGTACACAAGCAACATTCCAAAATTCAGAATAACACGCAAATAGATTTAAAATAAAACCATTTATTTGATTAAACAGTTGTTACATGAATACAACCCGCCATCGAACATTACAATATCGAAAGCAAAAAGGGGACAAAACGCGCCGGTAAAGCAGCATCGCCGGATCGACGACTGTCACCTTAGACCCCTCCACGGCGTGCACTACTTTGAACCAGTTATGCTTAAGCCCGCGACTTGCATAAACGCCAAATTGCCCCCGACACCATTGACAATGTCAAGGCAAAGATCCAGGACAAGGAAGAATGAACTTGACAGTTGTTGACTCTCCTTTCGGGGTGATCTGCTTCGACGACGTGGAGACTCACAGATCTCAAGCCCTTAACTTGGAGACTTACAGAACTCAAGCCCTTCGGATGATCTAACTCCTTCACGGATAGGTTTTCTGTCGCAAACCATCTCAACACCGAACTTGACCGAAATTTGAATGTAACCAAAATCACCATACTAGACAAAGAATGATGAGTCAAATGGGTTACTGGTGCAAAGCGCCCATTCCTTTTATTCTCAGCAACGATTGCGATCTCGAGGTCCCAACCCCGAGAAAATTTTATTAACTCCCAAAAACGCATTGGTTAAAAAAAAAAAAAACAAGCGTCGATTGAAATTCGCCACGACCATCCCGATGGCTGGCCAAAACGCGCGCTGGCTCGGCCAAAGCGAATTAACTTTATTAAAAATGGTCGGCCAATATTCACATGCCGATCACCGTCGACCAGCCTATTAATACAACTGCTCAAGCGTCAATACGCTCACCCAAATCGGAGATAAATGGCCGTTGAAACAGCCTCAATAACGCCCTAACGGTCGCCGGGGACGTGTCGACCCTGCCCACGTGTGGATATTGCCGGTAGGCCCACGCCTTGCCGGGCAGTTAACGGCTGTCTGGGTCGGGCAACATCTAGACATTCAAACATTTGAGCAACACGAAATACACATATGCCGAATATGAATGACAATGAAACAATTTTTATTTAATAAATCAATAAGTTACATAGTTTCGAACATGCTCTGCATTCCAATCTTAAGATTATAAAATTCATACGGCGTCACCCTCATCCTCACTCTTCTCGATCTCAAAGGCACAAAACGGAAAATCTTTATTCCTGTAGCGTGGTGACGCCGAATCAATTCCTGACGCTCGAAGATTTTCTACGGCTTGAGATGCCTTGATCCAACCGTGCCTGAACCCGCGGTTTTCACATCGGCATACTTGTTCAGCTAGCGTCTCCCTGGTTTTCTCGATTCCCACCTTTCGGCCCTCGTAGAAACCTTTTTCGTAGGCCCTCCCATTCGCACTCTCTATTGCGAACATACTAGCCGTCTCTCGATCGGCAAGAGCGGAGCTGATAAGCCGACTCGTAACCCTCTCTTCCACAATTGGGTCCACGTGCGCGGTGGGTTGTGCCTGAGCCGCCTTGGCCTTCCTTAGTTCCCGCTCGGCCGTTTCCACGCGAGCCTCCAAACTTCGAATACGTTCGTCCTTTTTCTCCATCTCTTGACGGGCAGCACGCAGACGCATGCCGACTTCATAAGCAGTGTAAAGCCCCTTCACTGCGCAATGAATGCCCTCGCGAAACACTTCGTAATCCTGTCGACCCAGCATCGATTTCTGAACCTCAGGCGGAAATATTTGTCGGGCAAAGTCGACCGCTACATCTGGATCTCGAACGATCGAGTCCGCCTCTGTCATGGGTCTATTCTTCACGAATACCGCGAAGCTTAATGGGCACGGTTTCGCGTCGGACCTTCCCTCGACTCGGGACTGTGGAGCCTTACCCTGCGACTGCTTTTCTCGCCTAGGCGATCTACTGCGACGTCGGGGAGACTAACGCCTTTCACGACCCCTGGCACTCCTACTTTCTGCTTGCGAGGGTTCACCACCCCGATTCATATCTCCACTAAGCTCAGCCAGGGTCTTCGCTTCCCCTTTGCTGTTGAAGAAAAGTCGGTTCTACATCCGCGCAATCAGTCTTCCCCCAAGAGCTCAGCTCAGTTGTTTACCAAGCTCATAAAGGATGTACGTTTCCTCATTTATGCTTCACAGAGGCAGCGCGTTCGAGGCGATCTCATTGGAGACCCTGAATCGCCAGACGCCGGCTAAGTCAACGGCAGGGGCACGATTCTACCATAGTTCAATCTATCCGGCTCAAGTACCCCAGCCGGCCCTCGACCCCGCAGGGACCGCCTGGGGCGAGGGCAGATTCATCAATCTAGCCGGCTAAAATACCCCATCCGGCCCTCGACTCAGCAAGGACCGCCCGGGGCAAGGGCAGATTCACCAATCTATCCGGCTCAGAGACCCCAGCCGGCTCTCGAATTGACAGTTCATAATTCGAATCCAGTCGGCACGGAGAAGACAAATCAATGTTGACACAGGATATTCAATCCTTAAAGCAATTTTACACAAAGAAGACAAATCAATGTTGACACAGGATATGCAATCCTTAAAGCAATTTTACACAAAGAAAACAAATCAATGTTGACATAGGATATTCAATCCCTAAAAGCTGAAACTCGGCAATCAATCCCTAAAAGCTGAAACTCGGCAACAATTTCACGCAAAGTAGCAACAGGCTTTGAGCGAAACTCAGCAAAATGTTTCATTAACATAATCACACAAATTGTGCACAGGAAGTAGTGGCATTACAAGGAGATGTTCATTGATAAATTGCGTACAAGTTAGTAACCAATTTATACATGAAAACTACCCTGAACCAACAAAACCCAACCAAACATATATATAAAAAAAAAAAAAACAATAATAATAATTAGGAAACGCCTCCCAAATCACTCCTCGGTGTCGGATTCGAGTGGCTCGACATCCACTTGCTCATAAGGAATTGGCAAATCCGATGTAACCCCAGCGGCAGCAAGGGCTTTAAGCCACCCATGTTTGAACCCCCGATTCTCAAACTTGGGAACTTCATCAACATATTCAGCGAAAGCGGCGCTCTTTCCCGCCTCGAAAGCATTAGATTCGGCTTTCTCCTTGGCCGCCTTCAGCTCCTCCAGCTGAGCCTCCGTTTGGGCAAGTTCGTCCTTTGAGAGTTTGAGCGATTCCTCACTCGCATTCGCTCTAGCCTCAGCGTCAGATCGAAGCTGTTCAGCGGAGCGAGCCCTCTCCTTCTCCGCTTCGGCTCGCACGCTCTCCATTGCGGCCCTCATTTTTTCAAACTCCGCTCTACTCTTCTGACCTTCCACTTCGGCTTGCAAACGGTCAACCCTGCCAAGAGCATCATGCAGGCGGCGGCCCAAGTCGGCAATCCTGCCGACGGTCTGCAAGAATAAGGGATCATTAGATACCTTTATAAAAAATAAATTCAGAAATGAATATAAGATTCCTACCAAGAGTGCCGACTGCGCAGATAAGGCTACGGCCAAAATATCCGGCACGGCGGAAAAGGCTGCACTATCAGCCGGCAAGGAAATTGAAGCCGGCAAGCTCAACGCAACGGCCGGATCCTCAATGGCAGAAGCATTGGAAGAAATCGGCGTATCTCTGATCTTTGGCTGAATAACAAAAGGAGCGACCACGTCCGATTCCTCGAAGCGAGGCCGTTTGTCAGGACTAGCTTCTGAACTAGCTTCCCCCTCGGCGCTGCGTTTTTGGCCGCGCTCCTCCGGAATTTGCCGTTCTTCAATGGCCTGCTGTTCACCCCCTTTTTCCGTTTCAACCGGCGTAACCTGAACCAGCCCTTCAACAATGGGTACGGAGGCCTTAGGCAAGCTGGGATCAGATTCGCCGGCCTCGGCCTTTTGTCGAGCAGCCATTCGCTCGGCGTTTCTCCTACGCGCCATTTGCGAAAGGCTTTCCTTCGCCATACCTTCGAAGAAATCGCCGGGTAGGTCACCCAAATTCGCAAAAATGTCTCCGGAAGAGACTTCTGCCTGACCCGACGCGGATGGTGAAGGCTGATCGAGTCCGACAGTCTCAAAGACCGAGCGCACGGCCTCGTCAACTTCTTCGGCCTCCTCGGTGAATTCTCTCGCCGGATCGGCAACCTCTTGTATTTCCGGCTCTGCGTCTCGCCCCGAATCAGAATCCTCGAGACCGATTTGCTTGAGGTTCTTGTAGCTGGGGAAGATAAGAGCCGAGAGCTGCTGATCGCCGGATGGAATCGGAATGTTGTCCGCAGCCGAGAACGTGGTGTAAGTGGGCTCGTACCGAAGTAAAATGTGGGCGGCTCTCCCCTGTTTTTGCACGTTTGGGCGGCCAAAGTAGTCGAGTGCAATCTTAATATCCCTAAGGACCGCTTCGTCAGCGCAAGTCAGAATCTTCTTCAATTTATTACCTGCAAAAGAGGAGTGATTAAGGAAAGAAAGCCGATTAAAAGATAAACCATTAAACACAAGATACTACGTGGCAACCTGGGTCACCCTTATGTCTGGGGATGGGGTCTAGGCGATCCTCGCCTTCAGCGAACTCCCAATTACCTTGGACATTGACCATTACATCGTCAACCCTCTTACCAGAGCTGGCAAGCATAGTCACCAAATGATGGTCAGTATCCTTGGCGCTAAGGAAGTACCGACCCAGCCGACCAGAGGATTTGGCCAAAGCATAGCAGTGCCGAATAGCCGGAATTCCAAGATTGATCCTAAGACGCCGATTCAGCTCTATAACACCCATAATGATTCGAAAGAAATTTACGTTGGGCTGAGAAGGAATCAGACTCCAATAGCGAAGGACAGCCCTAAGTAATGGGTGTAGGGGGAAACGGACTCCGCCTTCCGCTATGGACAGGAGGGGGAATACGATTGTATTCTGATCCTCTCTTTCCATGTCCAGAGTACTGTCCGTTACAAGAGCTAGATGGACGTCATCGGGAATGGAAAAATGTCGCCGGAATCCGAAAATGCGACTCTCAGAAAGGAGGTCCTTCAGGTGTTTAGCCATTTCGACGGAGGTCCAAGGCTTCGCCGAAAGTAAAAAATGATAAACAAAGAAAGGGGAAGAAGACTTACGAGGAGCAGATGAGGCAAAGGTAGACGGACGAAAGTTGCAGAAAATGCGGGTGAGAGAAGAGATGCGCGCTGGCGGTCCAAACGTATCAGATGATCAACGAAATGTGCTCTAGAAAGGGACTGACGTTTCAAATCGCAATAAATGCGAGGGACGCATGAATGAAGCGGGAAAGTGTAATGATAAACGAAAAGGCGTGCGTTTTTTGACATTTTCTGACGACTTGGGATATGCGAAGCCTCCTGATCTCAGGGGCTTTTCGAATTCTAAACCAAACACGCCGATTAACTACTGTCAATAGGGAGTTCGGGGGGCAATTGTGGGAGCCGAATATATGGATAGATCGGAAGGGGCATGTCTTATTGACATTAACCAGACGTCCAGCAAATATTAATCGGCCCCATCCTGCAAGTCTAGGATGGGCCGAATACGATACGTAAGTCGATTAATAAAGATCGTTGGGGGCCGAATATAAGAACAAGTAATGATTGAAAACCAAGCTCAGGCCCCGAGGCCTCAGGAGGAACAGCTATAAATAAAGAAGCAACGTTCTTGGAAAGGGGTAAGAAAAAAAAAAGAATACACTTCACTAAACTTAGTAAACAAGCTTTCTTAAGTAGAGGAACTGACTTGCCCGTCGGAGTGCTAATCCCGGCACCCCAGACCGGAATATCTGTCTTTGCAGGTGACTAGCTGAGAATCAAGAGCGTCTTCCCGGATCAGAAGAGTATTTCCAAAAACCACTTCCCCACAGCGGCGTTCTTCAAGAATTGCAAAAACCACCATTACCTCTCCCTTTATCAAGAAGAAGAGGAAACTGTAGAAAGGTGCTAAACTCCTGAAAGTGAAACAGGAAGTGGAAGCTGCGCTTTTTGCTGCTGTTGCTCTTACCATCGGTGCTGGCTATGGTGCTGGTGAGTCCATGACCCCTAAATCTGTGAAATCGAGGTGAACTACCCCTCCTGCTACTGTTGCTGCTGACCTTGAGGATCTTGTTGCGAAGCGCCCCAAGACACAAGGGGGGTAGCAAGATTGTGTCTTATGAGGTTCCTGAGGACCAGTTCAGGCCTCAAATGTTGCTTTCCAACCGCAACTATGTGTCCAAGAATGATAGCTTAATAGAAGTTCCTGAACTGGGCATTTAGCTCAGTAAAGGATTTACCCTACCCAAGGATATGGCCTCCCTTTAATCTTTGGATGATATTTCACTGACCTGTACTGATGTAGTTAGCACTGTAAGGGTAAGCTTTTTTTGTACTTGGACTTTCCCTATTTCTTGCATTATGACTGAGTTTGATCATTTTTCTCCTTTGTAGGCCATCTAGGTTTGCTATGAAAGTCTGGCCAAGATGGATGCTTACAAGACTGAGGCCTATATCCAATTTGTCAAGGCCTCTGGTGCTCTGAAGGTAATGATATGGAGGGGGGACTGAAGTAGATGTCTGACCAGAACCTAAAGCTCACCATTGAGAAAGATCTTGCTGAAAATGCAGTCCAATTGGCCAAGATGCAACTAGAAGAGTCCCAAGGGAGTTTAACTTCTGCACTTACTGCTAATGAAGTGTTGAAAAAGGAAGAGAATGAGAAGCTAGACAAATACCGTAAGGATATCAATGAGAAATATCTACAACAAATTTATAAACTTCAGGACGATTTGTTTATTGATGGCTAGAAAGCTGCCTTGGCTAAGGCTGGGATTACTCTCGATTCTTTCCAGTATTCTAATCCAAATCTGCCTTGGAAGAAAGATTCACCACTAGCAGAGGAAGCTGAAGATGAGAGCTCTGAAGAAGATCCTGAAGAGGAAGTTGAGGCAGCTTCGGATGCAAGTGCCCAAAATACGAGGGCTTCTACTGATGAGGTTGAACTTCTTGCCCCTGAGCCTCAAGAAAAGACTTCTTCTAATGCTCTCTTTGCTCTTCCTGTTATAGAAACTCCTACTCTGCCGAAGGTGGAGATGTTGGAATTGTTTCTTCTGGATCTGCTGAAGTTGGTACTGCCCAGACCTCAGCTGTGACAAAGGATTTAAAAACTAAGTTTTGTTTTTTTATTTGTTGTTGTTGTTGTTGTTGTTGTTGTTGTTGTTGTTTTTTTTTTTTTTTTTTTTTTTTTTTTTTTTTTTTTTTTTTGGTTTGACTATGGCCTAGAAACCCTTGTATGGTCTAGTCTTTTTGATGTAATCGCAACTCTTTGCAAACATAAGGTTTTTGTGTTTGATTTTTTTATCTTAGTGTTAAGTACTTTTCTGAAAAAATATTTATGGGCTGAGATAGGTGTGTAAGGCACCCTGTTTGCTCCCATAGCTTGGATAGTTTTGACAATAAATGCAACCAAGGTACAGAAAAATTGGTAGAGTGCTAATTTTGTAGGAGTTTGACTAAAGCAGAATTGTAAGGTTGTGAAAAATTTCAAAACATTTAACCAAGTAAAAATTTGGACTAAGTAAATTATGACTAAAATTTGTACTAAGTAAGTAAAATTTTCAACTATCCGCATACACTAGAGGAACCGCTTTCGTCGACCTAGGAAAAATTGTTTTTGAAATTTTTTTCTTCAAGTCAAAATTCTTAACATGATTTGCTTGCCTTTCTAGTTTAGAAACCATGCTACATTCCTGACGAGGGATGTTACCTTCTTGTGGGCTAAAAAAAAGTTTTATTAGACCCAAGGACCTCAATCCTAAGCAGGATCGTTCTACTTTTCTAAGCCAGAATCCTTCCTATGCTTCTGAATAGATGTGTTGCTTGGAGAATGACCGTCCAAAAGCATCTTGAACGATTTGTGTTCATACATTGCTGCAATCCAGGACAAGATTGGATCCTATGCTGGATTGCCACCTGTTCTTGTACTCAAGCAATTGTTGCAAATTGTACTTAAGCAAAGAACCAACAGAAAAAATCTCATAGAAATTATTTATTTACAAGATGTTTCTGAAACAAATACATAATGAAAATAAATCCTAAGGTTTGGAGTGTTCAAGGGACGAGGTATAGCCTTGCCATCCATATCTTCCAAATGATATGTCCCATTTCCATCCACTAAGATGACCTTGTATAGGCCTTCCCAGTTAGGACCCAATTTTCCATCAGTTGGGTTTTTCTTGCTACCTAGGACTCTTTGTAGGACCAGATCTCCTGGTTGGAATTCCTTGAGGTGAACCTTCTTGTTGTACCCTTTTGAGAGCTATTTTTGATAATTCGCCAACCTGACCAGGGTCGCTGCTCTCATTTCTTCAGTTAAATCTAGACTGTGCGCTAGCTTTTGTTCCTTCCATAACTCTTCATAAATTTCTGATCACATTATGGGCAATCCAACTTCTATTGGCATAACGACTTCAGTTCTAAAGGCCAGGGCATAAGGTGTTTCGTCCATTGCCCTTCTGGGTGTTGTTCGATAAGCCTATAGAGCATTAGGCAGTTCATCAACCAACCTTCCTTTCAACTGTTCTAGGCGTTTCTTCATTCCATCTAGCATGGTCTTGTTGGAGGCTTCTGCCTATCCATTGCTTTGAGGATAATAGGGAGTTGAGAAGTTCTTTATCCCTAATTCTGAGTAGTAATTTTTGAAGAGGGTGCAGCCGAATTGCATGCCATTATCAGAAATGAATGCATGTGGGATACCAAACCTAGTTATAATGCTGCGCCAAGGGAAGTTCTTGATATCTTTGTCTTTAATTGTGATCAGTGGTTTATCTTCCACCCATTTAGTGAAATAATTCATTGCTACCAATAAGATTTTTTTTCCCTCATTTGCCCTTTGGGAGTGGGCCTATCAAATCCATGTCTCACTAGGCAAAGGACTAAGGGCTGGTTAATGAGTGAAGGTCTGCCCTTGGCTGGTATATCAGAGGAGAAAAATGCTGGCACTTGTCACATTTTTTGACATACGCCTAGCTATCCTTGTGCATGAACGACCACTAATAGCCCTGAGTGATTGCACACTCCACCAAAGACTGCCCCCCCAATATACATTCCACAGATTCCTTCATGTAGCTAAAACCGGATGTTGTCAATAAGAGCTGGGTGGACGCAACATAGATATGGCCCTGTGAAGGATTTTCTGTACAAGACTTCTTTTTCTGAGATCCATAATCTGGGTGCTCTTCTCTTGACTTTATTGGCTTCTTTCCTATCTTCTGGGAGTATTCCCTCCCTGATGTAATTGATGATTGGATCCATCTAGTTTAGGACATAGCTAGTGCACAAGATTAGCTGTATGTCTTGCTCCACTTCTGGTGAGATACTGGACTGGGGTAAGAATTCAATTGCAATGGTTCTAGCCTTAATTTTTTGCACTGCTAAAGCATGGGTGGCTAAAGCGTCTGCATGGGAATTCTGGCCCCAGCATATCTAGACTATTCTGAATTTCCGAAAGGATCTTACCATGTCCTGGACTTTGTTTAAATAGGCTTGTAACTTTTCATCCCTGGTGACATATTCTCCAGTGAGTTGGTTAACCACTAGCTGAGAATGACAGTGTACTGTGAGGTATTCAACGTTAAGAAGTTTTGTAACCTGTAATCCTGCATGCAAGGCCTTGTATTTCGCTTCATTATTTGAGGCTTTGTGTAATAACTTGACTCTCTCATATGCTTCATGTGCTTTAATTTCCTTATTATATGTGTGATTATATGTGTTCTTATGTGCTCGATATGAAATTACATGTTTATAAACTTATATTTGACGGTTATGAGAAAATCTGTTGAAATCACAACCTTTGGAGTGGAAATTGAAAGACTTAGAGGCGCGATAAACCGAAATCGACTTTACAGTTATTATTAGCATGATTTTTAAAATATAACATGAAGTTTTGTAAAAATATGATTTGTAATGAACTAATTAGATTTATTTGGGCTCAACCTTTAAATAAACTTGATTTTGGCTCAAATAAGTTTAACTCTTGGTTAGACATATATATATAGTTGAGTCTTAGTGTTAAGACTTAGACTCAAATACAAAATATCTCCTGGAGGAGCTTCTACAGGAAGAAAGAAGAGAAAAGAGAGAAGAAGAAGACAATTCAACATAGGAGCTTGGAGATTGAATAAATTGAAAAAGGATTCAAAGAATTAGCTTAAGGTAAGTGTAAATCAACTAAACTACTCTAAATCTTTCTTCATTTAGTTAAAATGAAGCCTTAAGATGAAGCTTTTACACTCATAAAAGTTAGGGTTTTGAGTTACGATCTTGATTGAACACATCTCATGAAATGAACATGTAATCCTTGGGTTTGTTTACTTAAAGGGTTGATGTAGCTCGACTTTTTTCGCTCCCCCTTTCGGAAGTCGAAATAAGCCCTACTGTTCAGACTCTCACGGTTTTGAATCTAATCTCACAAGTGCAATGTGAAATTGATAAACACCAAAGAGTCTAAATTCGGCAAATCTTTTAGAAAATCAATTTTGAATCAAATTGTAAAAAATTGACTACTTTGCCAGATACAGAGTCACCATCTAAATATTTTATTTTGGGAAATTTAGGAAACACATGACTCTTGCCAAAGGCCATGTGTCCGTCATCACCAAGATTGTCTCGGCTCAAGAACTTAGGTACAAGAGAGGAAGGTCATGAATGCATTTGAGCACCCTTGCTCGCCCGTTCAAAGATCAGCCTCTACTAATCATGATATGATTCTTATCTATATTATATGTTTTGTTCCGGTTTATTAGGCTAGTATTACTATGTGATGCGCACACACACAAGTATAGACTAACTTGCAAGAATTAGAATATTTCGATTTATGTTTGTTTTGAAAATTGTTTCGAAATATGTACCACTCAAAAAAAGTGATCGCATATAAACATTGCTCAAATTGTTCCAATTCAAGCAATAAGCTTTCATCCACAGGCATTCAAGCAGTTATCAATTAAGTAATTAGCCTCATGGCAAGCATGCTAAATATGGCAACATCAACACTCATGCAATTATGCTAAAGCGAGTAAAGGCTCACTTAGTACTCCAAGACAAAAAAGAGAAACAAGTTAGAAAAATGCATGATTTCTAACTATGCAATATGACTAATGCAACACGTAGAATATGCAATTAATAGGCTCAGCTACTAATATGGCATATGAATCAATTAAATAGCATGCGGTCTAAAGCACGTATTCAAAGAAGTATTGACCTAACATTGCATTTAGAATGATAAATGAGCCTCGGTGCATGCAATCCAAATGGATGAAAAGATGGAGAATGTTAATTGAAATATGATGTCCCTAAACTGACCATCGTAAGCAGTTAAATAAAAGGGAGAAAGACGTGGGGTTGGAAGACATACACATTATTACATTGCGCTCTCACGAAGGAGAGTTTGAATGAATAAACTAAGCTAATTAGCTAACTAATTAGAGCTAGGGCTAATTAAGCTAACTACTACAAACTGAAATGAATAAACTAGCTAAGCTACTTAACAAATTGTTACAACACTTGAATTAACTAACTATTTTATTTAACTAACTAATTAAATAATTACAACGCAAGTGCAATTAAAATAAGTAATTAAACTAAACAACTAACTACTACGTCTCGAGAAACGAGGGATGTTCATGGGCATGCTCAGTTTCCACCCGAAAAGCCACTGTTTTTCTTCTGAATGCCTCTGTTTGCACAGTTGAACACTAACATTGTTGCCCACTTCTAGAACAACTATGCTCCGCCTCACCAACACACTGCTCAATTTTGCATCAGTGGCCGGCTGGCCAGTGATAAAGGTTGCCGGCCACTAGTGATGGCCGGCAAGCCATCTGCCGGCCATGAAAGTGGCCTGCCGACAACTGATGCACAGGTTCATCTTGCCGCAACAGGGGACAAACAGATCATATATAGGGTATTTTACGGGTTTGTTTGCACAACTCACCTCTTCTTTTCATGAACAAATCAAAGGAGTAGTAAGTTCGGTTCACAAACCATCAATGGATGCAATTTCATTGCATGATGGCTTATGAAACCAAGTGTGCAAGTTCAATAAATGCAAAACAAGACACAAACCTCCTCCATTTCATGAATGATCAAGGGAAGTGGTGACCTTTGAACCTTGAATCATTTCATCACTAATGAGTATGAAATGGTTCAAGTTTCCATATGTCCAATTAACGTCCGATTGAACACAACCAAATTATTATCTTTCACCATTTTTAGCCTCAAGTTTTAATTACTCCATTTTAGTTACCTTTCCATCCTTTAATCAATTGAGTCCAAAGGATGAGATTAAGTCCTTTAAAGGAAAGAGGGCTCAAACCAAAAGTTGTTTTAGGCATGAAAGAGACATCATACCGTTGGTAATGAGCCCCTTAAGGGATTAAACCATTAAGCATGACACCTCAATCCCATGTTTTAAACAAACAAGTTGTTTGAACCACTTTCAAAGCAAAACAAAAAGCCAAGAAATAAGGGAGGTTGCAGAGATTATTAGTGCTGAAAATGAGTGAAAAAAAGCATAAATAAATGCTATCAACTCAAATAAGATGGTGTCTAAGGCCTAGAACACCAAACATATGAGGACGATTACACTACAAGCATGCAAAACAAAGATCAAATGCAACTAACAGCCCAAAATAGTGCTAAAATAGGTCTAATATAGTCCTAAAACATGTTGGAATTGAGCTAAAATAGCTAGATTAATATGCTAAAACATGACACCAACTAGGCTAGTAAGCAAGACACAAGGAGGGGAGGCTAACCCCTCCAATTTTGGACTTCAAAACATGATTTTAGCCACGAAAATAACTCTAAAAAATAGTGTTTAAAAGCTCCAAAAAAAGATAGTAAAAGGGTGGGAAACACAAGGGTAAAGGCCTCCAGAACAAAGTATAAAGAAGGGTGAACCACCCCTTAACCTTTAATGGCCTTAAACCCAAGCTTCAGCCCAAAAAACATAGAGTTTTCACAGCCCAAAACAATGGAAAAATAGTAGGAAAAATAGCAGAGAAAGCAAGCAAATAGGTAAAGCCTTATACCTTTTGAGGAGAAGAAGCAATTCAATCAACAAAACCAAGCAGATAACACCCTCAAGAGCTCAAACCAAGCTCAAGAGTACCTCAGCTCAAAAATGAGAAGATTTGGTTAAGGGTGTATAGACAAAGGTTGAAGATTTGTAGGCAAAAGTGTAGAGATTTGGTAAAGAGAGAGAAAAATTTTTGATCTCAAAATTTTCTAACCTTCAAAATTGAGAGAGGGGGCTCCTATATATAGAAAACATGAAATTCCCTCAATGAGAGCTAGCCCTACACGTGGGGATAGATGCATGCATCTGTGCAAATAGTTGACATAAAATATCTGCAAAATACATTGGTGGCCGGCAAGCCACATCAGTGGCTGGTAGCCCAAAAGTGATGGCCAGCAGCCTCAAAAGGTGGCCGATAGGCCACCAGAAGCTGCAAGCTTGAAGGACTAAGGCTTGGTCCAAAAATGAGGCAAAAGGGTGTAGGGTTTGAAAGGCTCAAAGTTGTGGCATTCCGCTGAGGACTTCGAGCACTTTGCGAGCAAATATGTTCATCATCGGGTGTGCATGCGATGGCATCCAAGTCATAAGGGCCATCAAAAATGGGGTGTCTACAGTTGATTCTTGTATTTTGAGTTTGATTTGAGTTAAATTGTGGGAACTAGACTTGTAATCTTGGGTCCTTGCGTGCTTTGAACTTATGTAAGCTTATACAAGTATATATAACCTGAAAAGATGAAGGAAATTAAGGAAATATGGAAATTAGGGTTTTATATGTCAAATTAAAGTAAGTTATGATCTAATTGAACTTGAGTTTCAGGCTTATTATGTTTATATATCATGTTTTTGAAGTGAAATTGCTTGAATTGGGCCTTAAAAATGCATTTGGAAAGTTTGAGTTTGATAGATTTTCGGACTACATAAATAGAGCCAAAACCGCACGTACGGGGCTCACAGCCGCATGTGCAGAAAGTAGGGCAGGCAAAGCTGAACATTCGGCGCCTTTTCTACAGGTGCGGTGGGGGTCTTCCGCACATATAGGAAATAAGAAGAAAAACTATGTATTTTTGTTCATCTTTTTGGCCCTCTGAATCTGTTAATGTGTGTGTTAATCCCTCTGAAATGCTTAAAGATAAATAGAAGTTGAATGAAACGGAAGAATGAATTGCTTATCACATTGTGTGTGTGTAATGTGTAGGTCACTCGCCAGAAGGGACCATTGCACGACCAAATCACTATGAGTAATAGAAATGTAACGATAATGTTATGAATCATGTATTTTTGAACGTGAATGGCATACTCTATATAAATTGTGTTTTGATTGGAATGATTGAGCATTTGATAGCAATGACATATGAAATGGACCCGAGGTCGTTCTGTTTCTGTTATGTGTGATGGGCCTGAGGCCCGTTAAGTTTGATGTGGATTACTTATGACCTATGACCCTAAGACCAGGTGAGATGGAGATATGTCGATGTTCCATCTACCCTATGATGTTCAGAACAACTGTTGACATGTTGGGTCTAAGGCCATTCCGTATTATGTTGGGCCCAAGGTCGTTCTGTCTTATGTGGACCCAAGGCCATTCTGGAATGTGATTATGACTAAGACTTGTATATGTTCTATATATATATTCTTCAAGACATATGCTCATTCATATGAACCTCCTTACATTATTATTACTCACTAAGCCCTGCTCTCTCCGTATTTATATATTTATGTAGGTGATTAGATCAGAGGCCAGCCTTAGGCCAGCTTCAGGAGTCTTTTTGGTGGACCTGTTTGTTAAGCCTTCAAAGTGGAGCCTTTTGTCTTTTTGGGGATTTCCTTTGATGTTACATTTTGTGAAGTCTTTGGTGACTTCTATTGGACACTTTGTTAATATGTAATTTTTGGGTCGATAACTCCTTGTATATACCTACATGACTCGTACTTGCATGTATGAACTGTGTATGTGAACTTCCAATATATGACATAATGTTTAAATTTATGGCATATAAGCACTGCTCAATGGATGTTCTGTTATTTTATTTGCTTCCGCTTAGGCCCTGTTATTATAAATTCTCTATAATCTGTCTGAGGCCGTAGGTAATCAAGAAGTTACTGGCCAGTCATGATCCAAACTTTTAGGGGCGGTTTGGGTCGTGACACTTTGAACCCTAGGTGAATTGCTTGTCCGTGGAGAATGCCTTTAGGGTAGAGCAAGGCCACACCAGCTCCTGCTCTTTTTAGGTTTGATGTGCCATCCATGAAGAGTTTCCAGTTGTCCATGTCAACGACATACAATTTCCATGTTAAATCATTGCCCTGTCCTGATTGAGCTTGTTGTTCAATTTTTGTGGTACTAGACAGTTGTGATAATGCCAATTCCAACTTTTGTGTCTCTTGGATCGTGCCTTGTTGCTCCCTAGTTCTGAAATTGGTGACACGTCAGTTGTAGAGCGCTGTTCAGTTGAGAATTCTGCAACAAAGTCAGCCAAGACTTAGGCTTTGATGGCAGTTATGGGCTAAAAAGTGATGTCGAATTCCCCCAACTCCACAACCCACTTAGCGATGCACCCAGAATAACCAGCTTTGTGAAAAAGGCTTCGCAAAGGATGCTAGGTTAGCACTGTGATAGGGTGGCCTTGGAAGTAGTGTGTAAGCTTCCTGGCTGCAGTCATCAAAGCTACGACTAATTTTTCCAAGGGCAAATACCTTGTCTCTACGCTGTTCAGAGTTTTGCTAATGTAATAGACTGGTAGCTAGGTGTTCTCCACATTTCTGACCAGGACCGAACTCACTGCATGCCCTGACACTGCTAGATATAGGTACATCCTTTCACCCCATTGAGGGTTCGAGAGCAAGGGAGGTGAAAGGAGGTACCGCTTTAATTCCTCTAGCGCTTGATCGCACTATTTATTCCATTCTACTCCTTCTCATTTCTTGAGGAATTTAAAAAAGGGTTTATATTTGTCTAAGGAGTGGCTTATGAAGCGGTTAAGTGCTGCTACCATCCTTGTCAGCTTCTACACTTCTTTGAGCTTCCGAGGTGGCTGTAAGTTGAGGATGACTTTCACTTGCTGAGGATTTGTTTCGATCCTCCTTCTTGTCATCAAATAGCCCAGAAATTTTCCTTACTCAACACTAAAAGCACATTTAGCAACATTTAACTTCAATTTGTAGGCCTTAAGGATAGTAAATGTGGTCTCTAGGTGCTTTAAATGGTCATCTTCTAGCCTGCTTTTGACAACCATATCATCAATATAGATCTCCATGGTTTTTCCTTTCTGGTCAGAAAACATGGTAGTAACTAGCCGTTGGTAAGTGGCTCCAACATTTTTGGGCCTAAAAGGCATCATCCTATAGCAATACAGCCCTCGCGGGGTTATAAAAGCAGTTTTTTCCTGGTCTGCCTCATGCATTGCTATTTGGTGATAGCGCTTATAGGCATCTAGAAAACTCATTCTAGCATGCCCAGATGTGGCGTCCACCAATTGGTCAATCCTTGGTAGGGGAAAGCTGTCTTTAGGGCATGTTTTTGTTAAGGTCTGTGAAGTCTACACATACCCTTCATTTTCCATTCTTTTTTCTTAACAATGACTATGTTGGATAGCCAGGTGGGGTAGTAGACTTCTTTTATGGCCTTACGTCTAGGAGCCTTTCGACTTCCTCAACTACTGCCTCAACATGATCTACATGGGACCTTCTATTTTTTTGAATTACTAGCTTGCATGCAGGATCGACAATGAGACAATGACTGATAATGTTGGGGTCTACTCCTGGCATCTCATAAGGTGTCCTGGCGAAGACCTCAAAATTATCCATTAAGAACTTAAAATTGAGTATTTAAATATATATATCCTACTCAAACAGAAAAGGTCAGAGAAGGAAGTACCTTTCAGGATCGTTGGGCGATATTTGGATTTTATGAAGCTCTTCTGTCATGCGCTTCTCTGGATCCTTTCCACTCTATCCAGAGCTTTTGAGTCTAGAATTTCGACTGAGCATACTCATTTCTAAGCCAGCTTGACTTCTTTCTATCCCAAGGCGAGCATCAAACAACGTCGAGTGGATACCTGGTCTCCTCGAATGGTTTCATTGCTTCCTTCCTTGTTGGGAAACTTTAGGGCTTGGTGGAGTGTGGATGGAATTGCTTTGAGCTAGTGCGGCCATGGTTTGCCCATAATAGCATTGTATGGTGAAGGCACATCCACGACCAGAAAGCACACTTCAAGGTGTATAGATCCTGCCCTGACTGGTAGCGTCACTTCTCTAACTAGCCAAACTGGGTTAGAGTTAAAGCCTAGTAGTGGTGAATCAACCTTCTTGAGATCCTGATCCTTCAAGCCCAGGCTCTGGTAAAGTTTATAGTACATGATCTTGGTTGCGTTGCCTTCATCAACCAGTATGCTCTCCACCCGAAATCCATCCATGTCCAATTTAATAATCAAAGCATCCAAATGAGGCTGGACTAGCCCTTGTATGTCTTCTTCAGAAAAGGAAATGATTGTGCCTTTGTGGCTGGTCTCAATCCTTGGCCTTTTACTTCCGAAGGAATACTCTACGTTATAAACCTCCCTGAGATGTGTTGCATTCCATATCTCTCCCCTGGCTTGTGCTACTCTATTTGGGTGTGCGACTCCATGGATGACATGGATCATTTCCCTTGGATGCTCCGCTGCCGTATCATTCCCTTCTTGTTGATTATTCTGCCCATCCCGTTACTGTTCTCCCAAGAATTCATTTAGGTGTCTAGCGGCTGCAATCTCATCGAGATATCACTTGATTAAAAAAAAGTCTTCTATCCTGTGCCCCACATCATTGTGGTAGGCACACTTCGCCCTCTGGTTTTGTGCCTTTTGATCTCATTTCAATTAGGCTGGCCATTTGAACCAGGGCTTGTTTTTAATTTCTGGAAGCATTTGCCAAATCAAGAGTCTAAACACAGTTTGGATTACGTAATCTGTGTTCCTCTTTACAATGATCTAGCCTTTAGACTCCTTTGCCTCCTTGCATGGAGCATAGGTCTTTTGTGTGCTGCTCTATGTGCTACCCTATCCTACTGACTTCTGGTCTTCCTCAAGCTTACTGTACTGATCAATCCTGAGCTATAGGTCTACGACAGTTTTAGGGGAGGTCTTAGTTAATGACTGCCATAACTGTCTTCTGGTCAGAGTCCTTGCCTGAAAGTTGAGATTGCTACCTTGTTTGGGCAATCCTCCTCTATCTCATGAAAGGTCTCCCAGTAAAGTTAGGCATACTGCTTGATGGTTTGATCCTCTGTCTTCTTTAGCACCATGAGTGTATCCAATCTTTTTTCCCTTTTACTGCTTGCAATGAATCATTCAGTAAACTTATCGGCTAACTATTTCTAACTACCAATAGATCCTATTTGGAGCTTGTCGTACCAAGCGCAGGCTGCTCTGCGAAGGCTGGAAGTGAAGATTTGGTACATTAGTGCTTTATTCTCGTTCCAGAGGGCCATGGAATGGCAGTAATGGCTCAGGTGGTCTAAGGGGTCTGATCTTCCATCATAGAGTTCAAACTTTGGGATACCGAACTTCTTTGTTGGTTCTGCCGTAGAGATCCTCTTCATGAATGGCGATACTAGCAGGACTTGTCTCCTATTAGAATCTTGGTGTCTGGTTGTGTAACTTCTTCTGTTCGCTGTGCGTTTGTCTTTCGTGGAGCCCCGTGGCTGGTGATCCTACCATTAATGGCCTAGCGACCTGGCCTGCCTCGTGGGTTGTTCTGTCCTAATATTTCCAAGACTAATGTAAAGTGTTGTCTGGTCTGGTCCTAGGCTACCCTTTCTCACCTTCGGGTGTTAATAAACGCCCTCATGTCCTCTATCAGAAAGTTGGAACTCCGGGCTGGACCTGACCTCCTTGGGCGTTTCCCTTGTGCCACTTCCTTTTTGTGTAGAAAGGACCTTACATCATTTGAACAGGGTAATCCTCTGTTTGATATTCTTTTCATTTGGAAGACATCTGGTGATGCTCCTCAGATTAGGGCAGATTTCTTGCCACATGATTGCTTTCGCCAACCCTACGGGTCAGTACAAGTCTCTGATTTGTCTCAGTACGCATCCTTCCCTTAGATTGTTGTGACCGTTTCCTCTTTGGGGGACGCGAGCACCTCTCATTTTGCCCTTGAGGTGCCAACGATTGATTCTGGTCTTACTTTAGAGCCTTGACTTAGTTAGCTAGCTCCTTGAGTTGTTGGTTCATGACGCGTATGGTCTGATCACGGCTAGCCAGCTCGTGTGCCCAACGGTTGCCTTCTGAGTTTTCAATGGCAAGCAGGTTTCTCTCTTCTTATTCGTGCCATTCTTGACGTGTTCCGACATTCAAAGGATGCCTTCGTTGGCTTGGGGAGAGGTTCCCATCATGCTCATCTTCAACAAATAGGTTAGTGTCTTCCACCGCCATGGATAATCTGGAATCTCAACACGTGGAGCTAAGCTTTTGGCTGCAGAATTTCCACAAACGGTGCCAAATTGTGGTGGGTAAAAATCAAACCACTTAGGCAGCGGCAGTGACATGGTAGAGATAACTTGGTTCCTGACCTGAAAAACACTTACAAAAAGGTAAGGGGGTGGTTGGAGTAGCCAAGGGTCCCTCTAATGCCTACATGACATGATTAGACAAGGGTGCAGGATTATACTAGTGAGGTTCAGATGGAAGTGTTTGCATGCTTCAATTGTGCTGATTGCTTCCCCTTTTATAGCTTATTCCCACTAGTCGTTATGGGCTGTTTGGGCTCTCCCCCACTTCTCACGTTAGCTCATTTTCCGTAGGGATTGTGCTTCACTAGGTGTGAATTTCTAGGAGTTGGTTGAGCCTAAAATATAGAAATGTGGATTGACTAGGTCTACGCCCCTCTTGCATGCACTTCCTTCCGCCTTTTTTCTGTCCTAAAACTACCTGGCCTAGTCTGGACCTGGGCTGTTAGGCCAGATTCGAACCATCCTGGGCTGACTCTGGCGGGGATGCCTTCCTTCTGTCAACCTAGGAATTTCCAGCCCTTCTTTACGTTGACTCGCTTTTTTGCCTTCCACAATTCCTAATAAGAATTATAGTGAGTGTAATGGTGACCATTAGGCATGGACAAACATCGGGGCAGGCCGGACCGACACTACATAATAAGGGATTTTGTGTCTATTCAAGCCGGCCCACCCCTAACATTAGGCCTCTATATCTGCCCAAGCCCAGTCCAAAAAATAATTATAAATTCTAAGTTCACCCATAGGGCTATATGTTAAAAAATATTTAAAACATTTTGTAATTAAATTCAGTCATACATTATATTTCTTAAATAAATACATTAAAATCATTATAAACTAAAAGATTTTGTGTATAAATTAAAAGATCTTTTAAATAAATTCAATCATACATCACCACAAATGTGAGTTTCAATAAAATTAACAAAGATAAAGTCTAAATCCCAACACAAAATAAATATTTTAATATATTATAAACAAATAAATAATTTAATAGCGGGCTAGACTAGGCTGGGCCGGGTTGGGTTGAAAGAATAAATCCCCAACCCAGCCCATTATTATTTTGGACTTAAAATGTTGGCCAACTCGACGCTATGGGTTAAAATAATCTTTCCAAATCCTAAAAAAATAAGACTGAGTCAGATGGGCCAACGAGCCGATATCTACCCCTAGTCACTACCGTGTTGTAACCTTTGTAATGAGCTATTTGTAGAGAAACCTTTATGGACATTACATAATAGTGGCGTTTACTACATTTAAAAACTTTTTTTTTCTTAGTTTCTCTTCTTTCCCTTTCTATTTATTTATTGAACATAACTTTTGTATGCAGTTATACCTTGTAAGTTATATGTTTAATTACTTGTTTAATTTGAAGATATGAATTACATAATTTTAATTTTTTTAATAAAATAATAATAATGACATTCACATTTATTTATTAAACATGCTTTAGGACTGTTGTTGGCAATTCCATTAAACAAAAGGCCATTCAATAATTGTATTTGTTTTTTTTTTTTTTTTTTTTTTTTTTTTTTTTTTTTTGTATATGTGAGAATGATAGTATTTTAGATGCAAATCTCATCCAATTTACTCGAGCAGTTATCAAGCGATCATTGGGCGGTCATTTCCCCCTTTGTAGTATTTCAGACCCACAGAACTAGTTACTACACAGGAGTATAGGCCCACTCGAGTAGTTATTTTTATGCTAGAGCGGTCATGTTAGTCTTCCAAAATCTCAAATTTTCAAGAAAAAAATCATGTAGAGGTTCATAATTCGCTGGAGCAGTGAAAAGTTCACTTGAGTGGTCTAAGGTGGCTAATATTGTTATAAGTTTGTATTTCAGATCAAATTTGGAAAAAGTCTCTCCAATTATTCTCCCTAAAGTGTGAAAAACAGAGATATAGAACCCTATCCTTGATAAATTAAAGTTAAACCTTTGGGCTATGTATTATCAAGAGGATTCACAATCAACTTTCCATCAAGGCGCTCTTCGATGGATTCTCTGAAATTGAGCTTGAAAGGTCCAGCGGATTCTGGAGTAGCTCATCGTTGTTGATTCGACATTGGCATCAAAGCAGGTGTTCTATATTCCAAGGGTGAGGAATGTTTGCTCTATCTATGGTCTGAAGTCAGTATGTCCCAGGTCCGACATATGTGTGTTTGTCTCACACGTGTGGTAGGTTCTTCTACACGTGTGGCTATCCAACTCAAGCATGGGTCAACCCTTAAAGGCCCAGGTATGTTCTGAACTTAAACTCAAACACAGGTATGTTTTTGTCTTTCAAGTTGAATAATTGTCACATGTCGCATGTTACAAGTAGCACACACTTATTGTCATTGCAAGTTGGTCCCCCAATAGAAGCACACACTTACCATTTACTTGTTCGCCACGAGTGGCACATGATCATTGAAGTTGCAACTTCCCTCCCAGTAGGGTCACACACTTGTTACACATTTAGAATTGACCCACGTTTCATCTAAGGATGAGTGTGGTTGGAATTTTGACCCACACTTCATCTAAAGATGAATGTGACTTGAACTTTATACAAGAGCATAAATTCTAAGTGTTGATCTCACCCCCGAGGTCACCTTGATTAGACAACTAATGATGATTAAAAGAGTATGGGCCAAAGCTAGGGAAAGTCGGTCAATAAGAAGACCGAACTAGGTTCAACCCACTAGATCCAAATGGATTGTCCACGGTTGAAGAATCCGAGGGAACCTTTCGAGGTGGTGCCTACCCCGGTTCAGTATCCAAGGTAACCCATTTCGACACCGCGACCCTACCTACTAGAAGATCATTTCAGCGTTGCCTTTGATGTACAAGTACCTAAGGCATACGCTCTTAGGGAAAAGTAGTCGAGGTGACTGTAGCATCAGCAACTGCCTTCTGAGGCAAGACTCCCCAAGGTGATAACAGCCTTTAAGGGAGACCTTGATATGGTCATTTGCACACCAAAATATTTTATCTAAAACCAAGTAAAAACAACTACTCTGTAGAATAGCGGTTAAGATCAGGTGTGAATCCACAGGGACTAATGATGAATAATTTAATTTAGAAATTTAGATTTGGCTGCAAATATTTGGAGTGAAAATTAAACCAATTAATTAAACAAAATAGAATAAATATCTTAGGATTTCGAATCCACCACTATTCTCATAATTGGGAGTAATTGTACTCAGTCTTTAGAAAATCATTGATTTGGATACTGTGATGTAAGTTGATTAGAAATATATCATCAAGAATATTTGTATATTAAAATCAGAAAGCCATGAATCATCTTCGCTGAGCATGGACCGTCACCACTAAACTATGGTTTGATACACGACTTGTCTTATTAAGTATGACTCATCTAACAATTCTAATGTACAACGGTGAAAACCATTGTATACATGATTTGAAAAAAAAAAAGAAGCATTTATTGCACAAAAAGATCTGAGCATTATACAATTGTATCAAATCAAATCAAAACTAAAAATACTAAATACAACTCACCCCAATTATTTGATTAGGATTTCATCTATATTCCAAGAAAAAAATTACTACACACTAATATTTACAAACTACTCTCCCACTCTGGGTGGAAGCCCTCTCCTCTTGCTTGGAGCTCTTTGCCCTGAGCTCCCTCTTCTCTCTCTCTTTTGTTTGCTTGAGCCTGTTGCCTTTCATAGCCATAAATCATCAACAAGAACCTGCAAGAAGAAAAAGCAAATTATTAAATAAATAAAAACAAAGAAAACATGGTGTAGACACCCCATTTTTTACTGACCTTATGACTCAGACGTCACCAACTGAGCGCTCGGTGATGTTACATATTGTACTTGTTCTGAGGTTGCAAAGTCTCGGCTGAGAGCCTTGCCTTCGGGCTTCGGGACCCTTTTGTGCTTTGCCTCGGTTTGCGAACTAGGTCCTGTTTTCTCTGTTTTCTCTTCCTGAAGGGAGGGAGAGGTCTCAAAGACCATCTCTCAGTGGCCGTAGGCTACATTTCGTGGTCATAGGCCACTATTCCTATTTGGAGACTAGTTTCTGGTTTTCGGAGCTGTCGGCCGTGCGTCTCGGTTCGGGACTGCTTAACTTTCTCCGTTTGCTCCGGCTCTTGGCACACACCTTGTTCCCTCTCCCAAGAGGGACAGTGTGGCCCGGGAGACCACCTTTGTGGTCGCACGCCACCTCCAGTGCCTAACAACCTGTTTTCGGGGCACCAGGCTGCGTGTTTTGGCCCCCGAACATTCGTTTTGCATCGGTGTGGGTTCATTTTTGGCATGGACCATAGTTCCTTTGTTAGGAAGGTGGTATTATGGTGGGAGACCACCTTTTCTTCTTGGAGACCACCTTTCTCTTCGCCGCCTGGTTTTCTTGTTAGAGAGCTGGTCTCCCTCACTTTGGGGCCATAATTTCTGGTCTCCCATACCACCACTGAGTTGCATTCACCTAGGAGACCACCAATCTTGGTAGGCCGACCACCTTTTTTGCTTGACCTTTTTTTGCTTGACCTTTTTGACCCCTTGGTCTCCCTCACTTTTGAGCCACAATTTCTGGTCTCCCATACCACCACTAAGCTGCATTCACCTGAGAGACCACCAATATGGGTAGGCCGACCACCTTTTCAGCTTGAACCTTCTGACCCCTGGTCGGCCGACCAGGGGGAGTGGTCGGCCGACCACCTGAACCGGTTGCCCAGCCTTCTGCTTTTTTGTCTCAATGAGTTGAAGCCAGCTGTGCCAGCTGGCAGCCTCAGAATGCATCCTCCATACACGTGTATGGAGGATGTTTAAGCTAGCTTTTAAGCTTCTTTGAGAAGCTTTAGATCTTCTCCTCTATAAAGGAAGCGGTCATCTTCCATTGCAAGGGTTCAGAACTTCTTGGAAGGCAAAACATATACACCTTTCTATATCTCTCTTTTGTGCTCAAATACTCCTAGTTCTTGGCCCCATTGCACTACACCTCCAAGCACAACACCTCCATGGTCAACCTAAGCACCTAGGAGCTCATTTTTAGAGGTTGAATAGTTCCTATTTTGGTCCAGAAGATGCTGGCCTTCTTCTCTACAAGGGTAAGTCTCTATTTCCCTCTTTGTAGCCTTATTTTGCTTGATAGTTTAGGTCTATTTGCGAGCATATTTAGGCTTTGTCATAAACTGAAAAAAGCCTTTTTTTGAGCTTCTAAACATGTTTTTTTAAGGCCATTTTTCTATTGGGAGTCATCTACCCCTTGCATGCTTCATTTTCTCCTGTTTTGAGCTATGCATTAGAGCATTTGTGTTGGCCTTGGTTTGGCCTTTTAGCCACTGAAATCTAGTGGATTTTCAGTGGCTAGCATGCTGTTTTGAGCCCCAAAATCAGAGAGGGGTGACCCTCTCACCCCTTGTCTTGTTTACTAGCATTGTTGGCTTTACAAAGGAACCCGTATTTGCATACTTCTTGAGCATGTTTCAGGCCATTTTTGGTGGGTTTTAGGACCTGCATAGGCTCTGTCTAGGGCCCTTTTTTCCATTTTGTATGTTTATCTTGCATGTGTAGAACAACCCTCTTATTGGCCTTTCAAAGGGACACATCATTCTTGCATGCATTGACTGAGTTTCAGTGGGTTTTCGAGCATTATTTGGCATGAAATACTTCTGTTTTTGGCTGGTTTGGTGAGCTCTCATGTGCTTCATATAGTTGTAGTGCAAATCATGGTCCACTAGCTTGTTTTGCATGCTTTGTTGACCCTTGATTTTAGCACTTTTTGGCCTTGCCTTAAACTGATTTTGTGCATATTTTGGACTGCCCTAGCTCTGTTTTTGAGTCTTATGGTCGAATGATGCTTGTTTTGCAAACTTGTAGTTCAATACACTTGCCTAGCTTTGAGATTTGAGGTCTATTGCATGCATATACTGAGGTGTTTTCATGATTTTGGGTCATTTTGCATAACATTTCAGAGCCTATGTGAATGCCATATCCTCATGTTTTCTCCTCTTTAAGTGTGCTTGAGAGTTGTGCATGAATGCCTTGTTTTCGGACCATTGAATGAGCTTCATTTCCATGCACTTTGAACCATCATTTTGGGTCATTTTCCCACTGTTTCTAACCTGCCTAGCGTCTGTTTGGGGTTAGTTTTGCCATTCGTGCATTGCTTTGTGTACCTCTAATGTAACGCACTTCACTAGTTTCGGTATTCGGGCCATCTAGCATGCATTGGGTAACATATTTGCATGATTCGAGACCATTGTACATCATGTTTCAGAGCTGGAAAATGTATGCTTGTATGCCATATTTCATCCTTTGCCATGCTTCGTTAGAGTTGCATGTTGTGCCTTAGGATCGGTCCATTGCATTCGTGCATGCTTGCATGTATTTTGGTTGTCTCATTTTCATCATATGGCCACTGATGTGAGTGTGGCTGAGGTCCACTCATATTGGTGTAAGTCCATCTTGCATTTGTATATGCCATTTACTTCATGTGCGCATGATAGTCTTCGTAAGTGCATTGTGTATGTCATGTTATGTCACGTGCATTGTGTATGCCATTTTAGCCCATAGCATTGCGTATGCTAGGTTGCATGTTAGTCGCATTGTGTATGCCATCTCTTCGTTTTGTGTTTGGAGTAGGGTTGGTCCAAACACGGGAAACGAGGGACGTTTCGTACTCCAAGTGACGAAACGCGTCTCAATTCCCAGTCGCCGGCACTCCGGATTACCCATGATGGAGTTCAGGCCTTGTTATGCTTATATATGCATTCATTTCACATTGAGTCGCGCAACTCGACTCCTCAGCCATCATGCATCGAGATGCATGATTGGTGGTACGAGGATCGAGGTCTACACTCCCTAGAGCTTGTGCAATGACGGGGAGAGTGGTCATGCACACATGTGTTGAAAATACTTTGCCATGCCCCTTTCTTGCTCTCTGTTGCAGCAAATCGGAATCCAGCAGCAAAAACTAGTCAGCAGCCTTTGGAAGTTTTATACAATGTTCGAGGACCAATTGCAAAACAGAGGCAAATCGAGGCATCGCAAGGAATTTCCCGACAAAGCGACCCGAGCACGCATGTACCTTTCATCATTTGGAACAAGAGCTGAGGCAATCCATTTTATAGCTTGCATGCTAGTTTATTCACTTTCCTAGTTAATTTGTTAATTAATTAGGGTATTGTAATATTTAATTAGCTAGAGTAGTCAGCCCTGTTTTGTTAGAGTCAGGTGATCCCAGGGGCGTTGCCTCGGACATCACTATTTTGTTTTGTGTTTGTCTTTTCGCTTTCTTTTGAGTCTGTTTCTGTCAGGGAGCCAGTTACACCAGAAGATCTAATTGAAACAGCTGTGGTTTTCATGCTTTTGTGCTTGTTTCTGCTTTGAGCCTGTTGTGCCAGCAAACTTGAATGAAACGGCAGTACATTTCACCTGCTCTTCTGTGCCTTGAAATCATTGCATTAACCTAAATTTTTCAAAACTTTTCGAATAACGGGTTGAAAACGAAGATGAAGGAATTCATCGGGTTTTGCAAATTTTGATCAATTGAGAGAAAGAGAGGCATGCTAAGCCCTTAATGAATGAGATCATGTTTGTTAATGTGAGTACTGAGAAGGATCCTGGCTTGATCCAGATTGGTTCTACACTGTCTTCAGTGCGAGCGATTTGTCGCTTTCTTAAAAAAAAAATTTGCGCGGTCTTGCGAAGACCTGTATGGAATCGCTCTTGAGATTGTCCAGCCTAGGATTGCTTTCAGCCTCGAGACTCGACCCCTTTCTTTTGAACCTTGAATTTAGATTCAGAATGTTAAACGGTCAACCACAATGTAAGGTCCGTGTGGCCGGATCAGAAGCAGCCCATGAACTAGGGGTGAGAATATCAGATGTGATCAAAGGAAGCTCGCGAAGCTAGATCAAAAACAGCCCTCTGACTAGGTGTAAAAGATGCCAGATTGTGCTCAAGGAGCCGAAGATGGATCATTCCACAAATCAATGAAGATCGGTAAGAATGCCAAACCCCAAAAAGGAGGAAAGAAGAAGACATTGCTAAAGGACAACCGAGTTCCTATCCGCAACACTAGGGGCAAATTCACCCTTCATTGGATGGACTCCTGCGTCGTTAGCGAACAACAACCATTCTCTTGGATTCAGATGACTTCAAGATCTCAAAACCATTTGAGATGGACAAAGCTACACTTTTACCCTTGAGAGGCTCGCTGGGCCGAAAACCCGGAAGGTCGACCCAGGCAAAAGTTAGAGCAAGAAAAAGAAGAAAAAGAAAAAAAAGAAAAATGCAAAAAATGAAAAAAAGAAAAGAAGAAAAAATGAAGAAAATGAAAAGAAACGATGAAAAAGAAAAGAAATGAAAAGAATTGAAAATAAGAGAAGAACGAAGCTCGCAAGGTTGAAAACCTAGAAAGGGCGGCCTTGGCAAAAGTTAGAGCGCAAAAGGAGAGGTTAATACCCGAGTGTACCTTAACCCCGAACTACGTAAGGCTTGATTCCCATCTTTGGGATACGTAGGCGACTTCATTAAAACACTTCAAATTCGACTATGTCCATGTGATGGTTTTGATCATCTTTGCCTTCTCTGTATCCGAGAGTTCGGTTGTGACTGTCACCATGAGGACTAGTTGCCGTGTGCCGTGGTGCTATCCAAACAAGGGGCAACTTTCTGTTGCCATATAGCACGCTGCGGTGCTATTCAAACAAGGGGCAACTTTCCGTTGCCATGCAGTGCCGTTCAAACAAGGGGCAATTCTCCTTTGGATCTGAGGTTGTGTATCTCAAGAGTACGTTCCGTGCTCATCAAGCAGTGGCCATTTGCAAAAATAGTTTTTGAGAATTTTTAATGAGGTTGACTAATTCTCTCGAAAATTATTCCACTTTTCCAAAACTAGACCATTTCTTGGACCCAAAAAAGGAAAATTTTCAGTGCTCATAATCTAACTCGCATGATTTCAAATCAGAAAATTGAACAAGCGCGTTAATCTAACTCTCATTTTGGTTAAAATTGTTTTAAGCAAAAGCCAAAAACAAAAAATGGTCAAAATGATGAACTAGGGGCACAGTTGAGTCAAGTTTTCTGTCTTTTCCCCTTTTATCAACACACTTGCCAGAAAGGGCACCATACCTGCCGGAAAAGGGCACAACAGAAACTAACAGCAAAATGCAGAAAGCTCCCTCATCCTCCAAAGCAGCGAGGTATCGAGCCAAGTGCGAAGCACGAATTGGAATGGATCAAGATATTCCATTCCCTCATCTGGATAGATCTAATCACGTCCAAACTCCCCAGTAGAGCATCGTCAACCAATGTCAATTGCAGATCTGCTGCATACCCAGTTGTAGTGTAGCCCCTCTGTGGGAGAAACTCACTGTTGAGAACAAGAAGAAAAATCTAGCGGAATGCTAGGGACAAGAGCCCACAATTTTCTATTTATCCATCAACTACTCAGGGGAGGGATAAAAAATGAGAGATTGAAGAATAGAGAGATGTGCGCTGAGAGAAAAAGTAAGGAAAATGGGCTTTTTTTTCAGAAAAACAGAGCCTGAGGGCCGAGTAATGTGAGAATCACAAATGAGGAAGGGCGGGAAACAATACTTGGAGAAACTGGCTCCTCGTGCACCGAGAGGTCTTTTGCCTTTGTAACACATCCGAGTGTTGTGTTTGTGTCTTTGTTTGTCTGGATTCTTGTTTTGAGTCGTTTTGAGTGTCAACGAATGTGTTTAGGTTGTTTTATCTTTTGCTTTCCATTGTTGAGTCGTTTTTGTTATGGGCAGTCGTAGGCTCAATACCCGGTCGAGAACTCGTCTCTCAATTTCAAAAAATAAAATCGTTTTGCGCTCCGGGTGCCGTGCCGTTCTCCACATCTGTGCAAAACAAGATTCGTTCTTTCGTAAAACCGCAGGGTTCAACCCAGTTCATCCGGGAACAGTAAAACAAGGACCTATCTGAAGCTATGTAGGTTCCAGACTGCAAAGTAAAAGAAAAGAGGAAATGTCGAGCATCTGAGTTTGTTTCAACTTCAGTAAGTTCCGAGATTGCATTCTGTATGTGCCTCTTCAGGTCTTGCCAAATGCTCCGAAGTATGAGTGTGCCTCTACCTCAAGCTCAAGATCAAGTCTGCTTCAAGCCAGAATGGCGATCAAAAGTGCTCTCCCTGAGTACCATTCCCTGCCAGAAGTATCTTGGCTGTGTTTGCAATGAGTTCCTAGGAGACCAACTGCGATGGTGGAAACTAGAGTTCGAATGGCTGTTGCCTAGAACGCAAATGTTCGGGATTTCCGAGACTAAAGTCTAGTTTAAATACCCAGAGGCGTGTCCTCGGCTTGAAATCTGTATCGAAGCCCCATAGGTTGAGATAGCGTGTATGCACCTCAATTCTGGATACTGAACCAACCTAGTCTGTCACTCCGTTGGAGAATAGGGAAAGTTGTGAATATGATCAGGAGAAAGGCAGCATCCAAAGTGTTCTACGTGAAAAACCCTTGTCAGTATTCCAGAGCCTTTGTACTGTCAGTTGAAGGTAAGTGCTCGAAGAGCACGAGGGGAGATCCCCATCAGAGCAGAGCGGTTCATCGCCACTCACCCCATGAGGTGCTTTCTAAAGCGCCGCTATGCTTGTTTATTGCGTTCCTTAAACATCATGCATTGTATTGCATTGTACCTATCAAGTTTCTTTCTCATTCATGCACGATATTGTATGTACGGTTCATTCAAAGAAGTTCCGTTTGAGATCATTTATTTAGCGTATCAATCACACTTTCTTCATTCACTTAGTGTATCAATCACACTTCATTTATTTAGTGTATCAATCACACTCTCTTCACTTAGTGTATCAATCACACTTCTTTCATTTTCTGTATCTATCACACACATTCTCATTTTCTGTACCTATCACACATATTCTCATTTTCTGTATCTATCACACACATCCTCATTTTATGTATCTATCATACACATATTCACTTCATTTACTTTAGTGTATCCATCACACCAGTTCACTTAGTGCATCTATCACACTTTGTGTTCACCTTTTGTGTATCCATCACACCTGATTCACTTAGTGCATCTATCACACTTTGTGTTCATTTTTAGTATATCTATCATACTCTGTTCACATAGTGCATCTATCACACTTTGTGTTCATTTTTAGTGTATCTATCATACTTTGTTCACATAGTGCATCTATCACACTTTGTGTTCGCTTCTAGTGTATCAATCACACTCTGTTCACTTAGTGCATCTATCACACTTTGTGTTCGCTTTTAGTGTATCAATCACACTCTGTTCACTTAGTGCATCTATCACACTTAGTGTTCGCTTTTAGTATATCAATCACACTCTGTTCACTTAGTGCATCTATTACACTTTGTGTTCATTTTTAGTATATCTATCATACTCTGTTCACATAGTGCATCTATCACACTTTGGGTTCACTTTTAGTGTATCAATCACACTCTGTTCACATAGTGCATCTATCACACTTTGTGTTCTCTTTTAGTGTATCAATCACACTCTGTTCACTTAGTGCATCTATCACACTTTGTGTTGGTTTTTAGTGTATCAATCACACTCTGTTCACTTAGTGCATCTATCACACTTTGTGTTCACTTTTTGTGTATCCATCACACTTTGCTTCACATAGTGCATCTATCACACTTTGTGTTCACTTTTAGTATCTATCACACTATGCTCACTTTGTGTATCTATCACACGTTCACTTTGTGTATCCATCACACATGTTCGCTTAGTGTATCTATCACGTATTTGCTTAGTGTATCCATCACACTCGTTTCGCTTTGTGTATCTATCACACTTTGCTTCACTTAGTGTATCAATCACACTTTATTCATATAGTGTATCCATCACACTCTCTTCACTTTTGTGTATCTATCGCACATGCTCGCTAAGATTGCATAATCTTCTTACATCATAACTGCATGAAATGTAGTTTGACTTGCCTTCTTGCTTAAAACTGTAGCATTTATTGTGAATATTTGCTTCGTTACAGCTTTATTTACATGATCCTTACTGCATGAAATGTAGTTTGATTTGCATGGCATTCTTGCTCAAAACTGTTGCATTTATTGTGAATATTTGCTTCAGCTTTGCATGATCGTAAGTTATGTTCGGCTTTGTGCATGTCGTTTTGCATTTTGCCCCCTGCCTGCGGGCGCATCTCTTCGTTTATCTTGCCTGTTTGTCTAAGTCTTCGGCTTTGTCAAAAATGGGTCGTCTCTGGGCTTTGACATTCACTCCTGTCACGTATGACTTCCGAGTTCTGTCAAAGAGGAGCAACTGTAGACACACCATTTTTGACCGACCTTAAGACTCAGACGTCACCAACTGAGCGCTCGGTGATGTTGCATATTGTGCTCGTTCTGAGGTTGTAAAGTCTCAGCTGAGAGCCTTGCCTCCGGGCTTCGGGACTCTTTTGTGCTTTGCCTCGGTTTGCGAACCAGGTCCTGTTTTCTCTGCTTTCTCTTCCCAAACGGACGGAGAGGTCTTGAAGACCATCGCTCAGTGGCCATCGGCTACGTTTCGTGGTCATAGGCCGCTATTCCCGTTTGGAGACCAGTTTCCAGTTTTCGGAGCCGTCGGCCGTGCGCCTCAGTTCGGGACCGCTTAAATTTCTCCGTTTGCTCCGGTTTTTGGCACACACCTTGTTCCCTCTCCCTAGAGGGACACTGTGGCCCGGGAGACCACCTTTGTGGTCGCACGCCACCTTCGGTGCCTAACAGCCTATTTTCGGGGCACCCAGCTGCGCATTTTGGCCCCCGAACCTTCGTTTTGCATCGGTGTGGGTTCATTTTTGGCATGGACCCTAGTTTCTTTGTTAGGAAGGTGGTACTATGGTGGGAGACGACCTTTTTTTTTCTTGGAGACCACCTTTCTCTTCGCCGCCTAGTTTTCTTGTTAGAGAGCTAGTCTCCCTCACTTGTAGGCCACAATTTCTGGTCTCCCATACCACCACTGAGTTGCATTCACCTGGGAGACCACCAATCTTGGTAGGCCGACCACCTTTTTTGCTTGACCCTTTTGACCCCTTGGTCTCCCTCACTTTTGAGCCACAATTTCTAGTATCCCATACCACCACTAAGCTGCATTCACCTGGGAGACCACCAATATGGATAGGCTGACCACCTTTTCAGCTTGAACCTTTTGACCCCTGGTCGGCCGACCACCTAAACTGGTCGGCCAGCCTTCTACTTTTTTGTCTCAATGAGTTGAAGCCAGCTGTGCCAGCTGGAAGCCTCAGAATGCGTCCTCCATACATATGAAGGATGTTTAAGCTAGCTTTTAAGCTTCTTTGAGAAGCTTTAGATCTTCTCCTCTATAAAGGAAGAGGTCATCTTCCATTGCAAGGGTTCAGAACTTCTTGGAAGGCAAAACATATACACCTTTCTATATCTCTCTCTTTTGTGCTCAAATACTCCTAGTTCTTGGCCCCATTGCACTACACCTCCAAGCACAACACCTCCATGGTCAACCTAAGCACCTAGGAGCTCATTTTCAGAGGTTGAAGAGTTCCTATTTTGGTCCAGAAGCTGCTGGCCTTCTTCTCTACAAGGGTAAGTCTCTATTTCCCTCTTTGTAGCCTTATTTTGCTTGATAGTTTAGGTCGATTTGAAAGCATATTTAGGATTTGTCATAAACTGAAAAAAGTCTTTTTTTGACATGTTTGTTTAAGGCCATTTTTCTGTTGGGAGTCATCTACCCCCTTGCATGCTTCATTTCCTCTTGTTTTGAGCTATGCATTAGATCATTTGTGTTGGCCTTGGTTTGGCCTTTTAGCCACTGAAATCTAGTGGATTTTCAGTGGCTAGCATGCTATTTTGAGCCCCAAAATCAGAGAGGGGTGACCCTCTCACCCCTTGTCTTGTTTACTAGCATTGTTGGCTTTACAAAGGAACCCATATTTGCATACTTCTTGAGCATGTTTCAGGCCATTTTTGGTGGGTTTTAGGACCTGCATAGGCTCTGTCCAGATCCCTTTTTTCCATTTTGTATGTCTATCTTCCATGTGTAGAACAACCCTCTTATTGGCCTTTGAAAGGGACACATCATTCTTGCATGCATTGACTGAGTTTCATTGGGTTTTTGGGCATTATTTGGCATGGCATACTTCTGTTTTTGGCTGGTTTGGTGAGCTCTCATGTGCTTCATATAGTTGTAGTGCAAATCATGGTCCACTAGCTTATTTTGCATGCTTTGTTGACCCTTTGTGTATATTTTGGACTGCCCTAGCTCTAATTTTGGGTCTCATGGTCGAATGATGCTTGTTTTGCATGCTTGTAGTGTAATACACTTGCCTAGCTTTGAGATTTGAGGTCTATTGCATGCGTATACTGAGGTGTTTTCATGCTTTGGGGTCATTTTGCATCACATTTCAGAGCCTATGTGAATGCCATATCCTCATGTTTTCTCCTCTTTAAGTGTGCTTGAGAGTTGTGCATGAATGTCTTGTTTTCGGACCATTGAATGAGCTTCATTTCCATGCACTTTGAACCATCATTTTGGGCCATTTTCCCACTGTTTCTGACCTGCCTAGGGTCAGTTTGGGGTTGGTTTTTCCATTCCTTCATTGCCTTGTGTACCTCTAGTGTAACGCACTTCACTAGTTTTGGTATTCGAGCCATCTAGCATGCATTGGGTAACATATTTGCATGATTTGGGACCATTGTACATCATGTTTCAGAGCTGGAAAATGTATGCTTGTATGCCATATTTCATCCTTTGCCATGCTTCGTTAGAGTTGCATGTTGTGCCTTAGGATCGGTCCATTGCATTCGTGCATGCTTGCATGTATTTCGGTTGTCTCATTTTCATCATATGGCCACTGATGTGAGTGTGGCTGAGGTCCACTCATTTTGGTGCGCATGATAGTCTTCGTAAGTGCATTGTGTATGTCATGTTATGTCCCGTGCATTGTGTATGCCATTTTAGCCCATAGCATTGCGTATGCTAGGTTGCATGTTAGTCGCATTGTGTATGCCATCTCATCGGTTTGTGTTTGGAGTAGGGTTGGTCCAAACATGGGAAACGAGGGACGTTTCGTACTCCAAGTGACGAAACGCGTCTCAATTCCTAGTCGCCGGCACTCCGGATTACCCATGATGGAGTTTAGGCCTTGTTATGCTTATATATGCATTCATTTCACATTGAGTCGCGCAACTCGACTCCTCAGCCATCATGCATCGAGATGCGTGATTGGTGGTACGAGGATCGAGGTCTACACTCCCTAGAGCTTGTGCAATGACGGGGAGAGTGGTCATGCACACATGTGTTGAAAATACTTTGCCATGCCCCTTTCTTGCTCTCTGTTGCAGCAAATCGGAATCCAGCAGCAAAAACTAGTCAGCAGCCTTTGGAAGTTTTATACAGTGTTCGAGGACCAATTGCAAAACAGAGGCAAATCGAGGCATCGCAAGGAATTTCCCGACAAAGCGACCCGAGCACGCATGTACCTTTCATCATTCGGAACAAGAGCTGAGGCAATCCATTTTATAGCTTGCATGCTAGTTTATTCGCTTTCCTAGTTAATTTGTTAATTAATTAGGGTTTTGTAATATTTAATTAGTTAGAGTGGTTAATTATTTATTTGGACTGTATTATTTATTCGGACCCTCCGAACGAGGGCACAATTGTGTAGTAAGTGTGCATGTGTGTGATGTATGTCTTCCAACCCCACGTCTTTCTCCCTTTTATTTACCAGCTTATGATGGTTAGTTTAGGGCATGTTTCAATTAGCATACTTTTGCTCGCATGTTTGCATCCATTCATCTGTCTTGCATGCACCGGGCTTGGCGCATCATACTAACTGCATTGTATTTCAATTTCAAGTTGAATACGCGTTAGCTGTAGCATCATCATATGCCATCTTAGAATAGCCGAGCCTATCTTAGTTGCATTTCTGCATGTGTTGCATTAGGCATTTCAGCATAGTTAGGATCATGCATGGATTTCTAACATAGCTTCTGTTTTGGCTTGGAGTACTCAGTAAGTGTTTATGCTTTAGCATCCTTGCATGCGTGTGAGTGGCTGCCATGATAGCATGCTTACCATGAGGCTAAGTACTTATGTGATATAACTGCCTGAATGCCTGTGGGTGAAGGTTGGATTATCTGAATTGGAACAATTCATCGACTGCGAGTTTTAAGGCCACTTGAGAGTGGCAAAATCATGTTTTATAAGCCCACCTGAGGGTAACAAATCCACATTTTAGCCTACTTACGAGTAGCAAACCGCTTTTAAAAACAAACATGAGATGTTTTGTTCTAATTTAGGCGATCCGGTCTATATTTGTATGTTGCGCGCATCGCATAGTAATTCTAGGCTAATAACCCGGGTAAGAGCACATAATGTTTTCAAAACTCGATATCATGGTTAGTAGAGGCCGATCTTTGATCGGGCGAGCGGGGGTGCTCACGAAGTGACCTTCCCCAATCGTACCCAAGTTCCCGAGCCGAGGCAACTTTGGTGATGACGGATGCGTGGCCTTAAGCACGAGTCAGGGTTTCCTAAATTTTCCAAAATAAAATATTTAGGTGGTGACTCTGTATCTGGCAAAGCAGTCTATGTTTGACACTTCTTTCAAAAAATCTGTTTTCAAAAACGATTTGCCGGATTTGGACTCTTTGATGATTCATCGGTCTTGCATTGCACTCTGCGAGATTAGATACAGGACCGTGACATTGAGTCCGAACTGTAGTGAGCCCAAATGAACAAAACGAGATTCCCTCCCGGGACATTCGGGGACGTCTACAGTTGGCTGACACCTACCATCCCTTAACATTATTATCTTGTTCTCCCCAATTTTTTTTTAAATGTTCGTTGCAATCCAGCTGAGCACCTTTCCTTTTATTATTATTATTATTATTATTATTATTCTAAATATAATATAATACATAAAATATTTAAAATGTATTATTTATACTATGTAAAAATACCTAAAATATATACAAACACACAAACTCACACAAAACTATAAAATAATATAAATAAGTAGACTAACAAAGTGTATATTAGCGGGTTAAATGTGTAACATTTAGGCGCCAATCAAACCTCCTATTTGCAAAAAGAGACTAATATTTGGCATTTATAGTAGGCCCCAAAGCTTACTGGTTGGAGCTTATAACAGACCCCAAAGGTATCAATATATTGTAGCGATCCCGCGAAGATGAGAGCAGGGCAACCTTAAAGTAAGGGACTTATTTTCCATTACCCAGGTTAAGGACTTACCTTAGTCGCACTGGCAGGACCTAGGAAGCCACCTTAGGTTTGGCACAAAGGGGTAGCGAGGCTTAGTCCAAGCGTCGTTGTGGCCTACGCCCTGGGAAACTAGGGAGCTTGTGGTTAGGTAGCTAAGGGTAGAGGAGTAATTGAGGTAGACCTCAGTATGGCTGATAATAGGCTATGAGTCCTAAGAAGGTGTGTCTTAGGAAATCAAACTGAGAAGTGGGGTGTTGCAGAAGGTACCACTGAAAAAGGTGCAGCTTTTGAGGTCTATACCAAAAATGACATCTTTTGAGGTTCATACTTAATAGTGGCACCTTCCAAGGCCTGTACAAAAAATGACACCTTCTGTGGGATATGTGTCCACCAAAGCCTAGCGGTTCAGGACAAAATATTCTATGTGATCTTCTTGGACTCGTGTCAGCACTCTATTTGGCCACTTGGTATGATCAGTACCAAGGAAAAGCCTATAAATAGACCCACTTTTCTAAGGTTTGAGAACTCAAAGGGAGAACTCTTAGGAGGACTCTTGAGGAGAATTTTAAGGGATTTAAGGAGATGCTCCACTACCATATATTCCTTCCTAAACTGCTTGGTCTACTTTTATTCTCCTACTCACTTTCCTACCCCCAAATTATTGACTCATCAACATGGTTTTGCCTCTCTAAGTGATATTATTATCATATAAGTTGAACTTCCAGAACATGATTGCAATGTTTGAAAAAAAGTTATAACAAAGAAAAGAACAATAATACTACATGAAGCCTTTCAACAGGGAATCTCCTAGACTAACTTCTTGAGGTAGACGACTCAGGAGGACTTCATACCTCTCGTGGTACTTGGGGACACTATATCTATGTTGTGTTAACATGAGTTCACACTCTCTATGGAATCCTCCAAGAATGCGATGATGATGCTATTGTCAGTATGCCCAACCACTACCTCGACCTCCTGAAGTGTGGACTTTACCCACGAGAGGTCTAAGCCAACTGCCTCGAACCCATTGAGGTTTAGTAGTGAAGCATCCACAAACTTTTCTAAAGTAGTCCAAACTTCCTAGCATGCAAGCCATAGATGAAGTCTGCTAGAGACTCTAGAAGCATAGTTTGCACCAAATGTCCTGGGATATGTAAGGCATTGAGTGTCTCAGCATGAAGAGTTTGAATGCGAGTAAGAACAAAGGCAACCTCTGATGATACCCAAAAGTTCAGAAAAAGATTTTGCCAAAAGATCCTAAGGACTCCGCTAGAACACTGCCATGCTGAGCCGAACGAGATAGACTCCCTAGTCGCCTAACTGTTTGAAGAAGAGGCTGAAACACCTCTCTAGAAGTGTAAGGCCCACCTATAGCAGTTGTACTAGCATTAGAATGAGTAGAAACTGGCTGCCGGCCTAGAGAACTATTTTCGTGGAAAAGATAGAGACCAAGTCAAGATTACTGCTAAGGTAAGGCAAGGTCATCAGGAAGATCCTTCACATTATAGTCATTGACATTCAGGTCAGGAAGTATATATCCCTCACACCAGCAAAGAGGTCCTGAGACACAAGTTTAGTGGGTACCATAAGGAAATGAGTGGAGTAAAGATTAGTAAGTTGGTTCGAAGTCCCAGAGGCAATGGGGTCAAAAGTTCCAATGGCCGCAGTGGTAGCCTCTAAGTTCATAGCCAATTTCGCAAGGCAAGCCAAGCCTAGAGGGGCTATGCTAAGTCCAACCGCCATGTTTTCGACCCCCTCAACAACTTGGGCTTCAGTGGCCTCAACTTGTGGAACCAGCAGAGACTGGGCAAAAGAAGAAGAACCCCTAAAAGCAACTTCCACATCAAGCGGTTCTAGTCCAAGAGATACGTTCGCCCCATGATCAACTCTAGGTGTCTCAGGGACATAGTCTTCACCACCTCTTACTACCTTTGCATCTTTAGTAGGAAGTTCCTCATGGCCACCATCACCTCCTTCAGTGTCAGAAGTTACTATTCTTTGAGCTTTACACTAATGGAATAGTGAACTGACGGGAACAACATCAGCATCTCTAGAATTTGAAGAGACTTTCACAAATTGGAGCATTAATCTGTTTGGGTGGTATACCACACTCGAAGTACCCTTCTCATACCAAACAAGAAGGTACCCTAGGCGTATCATGTAGACGACCAAGAAAGGGTTATAATGGATGGCCTTTATAGCATAAATGTCACGACCTGAACCTGTCCCTAGAGGTTTAGGTCATGACCGGCCAGTAATCCCATTCGGTCTCAATGACAAAATCAATCATAATATAATAACGGAGCGGAAGCAATAATGAAATATGACTAAGTCCATTGAGCAGTGCATACATCTTAAATTCATAAATATTTAAAACTTTAAACTTCATACATGCTTATATACATATGCCAAAGATAAACTTCTTATACAACATTCATCCATAACAAATTCCAAAATAATAGAAGTAAACAAAACAAAAGAAAGGGTTGACAAGGATTGACTCCTCTCGAGTCCAAGCATGCCCCATCATGGAGGCTCTTCAAATATCACTTTACAGGGGTAGACTCGAAGGCTGCCTTAGACTTGACGTTCCACTTGCTTACTTACACATATATAAGGTAGCTGGGCAAGCTGGAGCTCAGTGAGTAATATCAATATAAAGGGTTTAAATGAATGAAGTCCAATATGATACAAAACATGTCTTTCATTTTCCGAAACAATCCACTTCAATAAGCAAACAATTTGATTAACAGTCATATTAATCCATTGTGATAACAATAATCATTCGAATCATTATACATGGTACATCCAATAGAGTAACAATGAAATGATGTGCTGAAGCCAATAGGACCACAAGGGTCAATCCAATGGGACCAGAACAGGTCAATCAATAATCCATAATTCAATGTGGACCATTAAGGTCTAACATTAGAGATCTCTGTGTTTCAATTAATCCAATGGGCCATGGTATTGTTTCCCCCAGGCAAAGGCCTCATTAAAGGATGCCATGATTACAATTTCAAAAAGTACATTCATTTATAGAAAACAAAATAAGATTCAAAATATCATTTTTAACCAATTCAAAATACTTTTCAAACATAGCTTCATAAAGACATTACTCACAGTGGGTTATATTGATATTAAGCCGGTGTCCACCTACACAATACACATAATAATGCACACATTGAAACACATGTTTCAAGCAAATGTTCTACTTAATCCAATCTTTTTTTAATGTGTGCTCTAATTCATTTCCTTATTAAGAATGACTAAACAAAGTCCAAGGATGCCTATAAGAGCATAAGGATGAAAGCATGCATATGGGAGTGTATTTCAAAAATGTTGAAAACAGGGCAGTTCAATCGAGTGCACCTTTGATGCTCAAGCGGTGTGGTTTGTTCACAAAAGTACAAGATGGTCGAAAAGTAGGTTCAATGGTTGCTTGAGCCTATTATGAAAAATGAACTGAGGTCCCTCGAGCAAACCCTTTGTCGCTCGAGCGGTCTATAAAACTCTTCAAAACTTCTAGATGTATGCAAAGTGCGCTCAAGCAACATATTCATCACTCGAGCAAAGTGAATGAATTCTGGGTTTTCCATAATTGAATTCTAAGTTCAAAAGCATGAATTCCAGCCCAAAAGCTTGCATGGCTGAAGAAATTATAAGGAAACACTTAGCAAAACATGGATACTTGATAATTTTCAAACCATAATCCAAAATCTCTTTTCAAATTTTCCAAAACAAAGCTCAAAACTCTTCAATCTTGTTATGCATGCAATGAATTCAACTCTTTTCTTTTCAAAACATGTTCATATGAGATGATATGTGTGAAATCATGAAGAACCTTCAAAGATAGCTAGTGTAACATCATGCATGTAAAGATTTTGTTAAGAATTTAGCTTCAGAATGATGAATTATGCATGCACGTCCCAATTAAACTCATGTTTACCAAATTTAAGGTGATTCTAGCATTTCCTAAACAAATTCATATAAATGATCCTACAAACTTCATGAATTCTATTTCTACATGAATTATCTATAAAGATTATGGTAAAAGATCATACCTAAAGCTTGAATTTGGTGATAATCTAGCTTAATCCCTTCAATTCTTCACAATTCACCCTCTCTCTCTCTCTCTCTCTCTCTCTCTCTCTCTCTCTCTAGAAGTTGAGCTCTCAACTCTCTCTACAAATTTTCAGCTCAATGTGATGAAGAAATGAGTTCTTAAACATATTTCTAACATATATATATATATGGTTGGATTAAGTTAAGTTAATCAAATGAGATTAGGGCTAATTAATTAACCTTAATTCTAATTAATTATAATCAAGTCTAATTGATTTAATCTAATTATTTTGATCCAAATCAAATTTTAATGAAACTTGCCATGTGGTTCTAAATATTCCAATTAGTCTATTGAACTAGTCGATTTTTGTTTCTGATTCTATCAAGGCTTCCAATTTCTGATTCCAAGTCGGCATTCTAACTGATAATCCATAAGACAAATAGATAAACACACATTAAACACATAATTATGCAATTATACTCAATAAAATAATACGTAAAAATAATATGTATGTTGGGGTCATCACAGTCTCTCCCTCTTAGGAAGTTTGGTCCTCCGAAATTGAGTTACCTCAATTCGGAAACAGCTCTAGATAACGTTGTCTCCTCTCATCCTCCTTTTCCCATGTAGCTTCTTTTCTATAGTGTTCCTTCTATTCAACCTTCACCATAGGAATCGATTTGTTCCTTAACTACTTGACTTGTTGATCAATAATCAAAATTGGCTTTTCCTCATATATCATATCATTATCAAGTGCTATTCGGTGGTAATCTATAACATGGAATGGATCTCAAAGATAACCGCAAAGTATGGATATGTGAAACACATCATGCATTTATTCCATTCTTGGTGGTAGAGCTATTTAGTAAGCAATAGGGCCAATCCTTTCTAGAATCTGGAAAGATTCGATGTAGCGTAGAGTTAACTTCCGCTTTCTGCCAAACCTTGTTTGCCATTTCATTGGTGTTACTCTAATAAATACATGATCTCCCACTTCGTATTGCAAATCCCTCATTCTATGATCCGCATATCTTTTCTGTTAGCTCTGAGTAGTCTTAAGGCTTTGTTAAATGATCTTTATCTTTTTGATTGTCTCTTGCACAAGATTAGACCCATATATAGCCCTATCACTAACTTCAGTCCAGCAAACTAGAGACCTACAGTTTCCTTCATACAACGCCTCATATGGTGCCATGCCGATACTAGCCTGGAAACTATTATTATATGCAAACTCAGGCAATGGCAAGTAGGTTTCCCAACTGTCTTAAAATTCTAGAACACACATACGAAGCATATCTTCCAACATTTGGATAGTTCCCTCGATTTGCCCATCGGTTTATGGATGAAAGGTAGTGTTGAATCTCAATTCAGTGCCCATTGCTTGTTGCAAACTTTGCCAAAATCTAGAAACAAATTTAGGATCCATATTCGACACAATAGATACTGGAACCCCATCTAAGCGGATAATCTCATGAACGTAGATAGTAGCAAGTCTATAAGCATTAAATGAAGTTTTTACAGCAAGAAAGTGGACAGACTTCAACAATCTATCAACAATAACCCATATAGCATTCATACCTCTTGATGTGTGAGGTAGACCAATGATGAAATACGTGGTTATATGTTCCCATCTCCATTTTGGAATAGGAAGAGATTGAAGTAAGCATGTTGGTTTCTAGTGTTTAGCTTTGACTTGTTGACATTGGAGGCACTTAGAATTGAAGTCGGCAATCTCTCTCTTCATGTTCGGCCACCAATACATTTGCTTCAAATCTTTGTATATTCTTTTATTCTTGGGATGCATGGTGAACATTGATTTGTGGGACTCTTCTAAAATTCTTCTTTTCAAGTCCGCATCATTAGGAACACAAAGACTTCCCTAAAACTTCAGCACTTGGTCTTCAATTGTGAACCTCGGTCTAGGTTTGGTTTCGAACTCATCACATGTCTTCTTAAAGAAATCATCATTTACTTACTTCTATTTGATCTCTTCTATAATTGCTGGTTGTGCTGAAATTGTGGCTAATAAATTATCTTGCTCATAAGGTTTCACTTCTATTTCAAGTCTTTCAAATTCTTGCAAGAGCTTTCTTTGATCTGTAAGAAAACAAGCCAAATTTCCTACATTCTTTCTATTGAGTGCATCGGCTACAGTGTTGGCCTTACCCGGATGGTATTGAATTTGCAAATCATAGTCTTCAATCAATTCAAGCCATCTCCTTTGTGGCATACTCAACTCTTTCTATGTAAAGAAATATTTCAAGCTCTTGCGATCTATATATACCTCACACTTTTCCCCATAAAGGTAATCGCGCTAGATTTTTAGTGCAAAAACAATAGCGACAAGTTCTAGATCATGCATTGGGTAGTTCTTCTCATGTGGTTTCAATTGCTGGAATGCATAAGCGATTACCTTGCCATTCTGCGTTAAGATACATCCAAAACCTTTGTAAGAAGCATCACTAAAAATAAAAAATCCCTCGGTACTTGATAGTAAAGTAAGGATTGGAGTTATGGTCAATTTTGCTTTCAACTCTTGAAATGCAGATTCCCTTTGGCCTCTCCACTAGAATGGTTCCCCCTTTCGGGAAACTTAAGTCAGCGGTAGAGCAATCTTTGAAAAATCTTTGACAAATCTTCGATAGTAACCTACCAACTCCACAAAACTTTAGACATCTGTTACGTTAGTCGTTGTAGGCCCATTTATAATCGCTTCAATTTTCTGCAGGTGAACTGAAATGCCATCTTTGTTCATAACATGCCCCAAAAAATGTAATTTCATCTAACCACAATTTTCACTTTTTAAACTTCACATACAATTGTTTCTCCCTCAGTGTTAACAGATATATTATGCACAATGCATTTTCAAAAGCAAATCACTGTTTAATAAGCCATTTTCTAAATCATCAATGCCTTTCGTTTATTCAAAACTTTTCCATAATCAAAATCATTTGTTTGGTTAAACCACTTTCCAAAGACACTTCCATAAACCAACATTTCAAATAGCAATTACATTGCTTGTACATTTCTAGAGTTCAAATCATAATCCATTATTCTTTCCTTTAAAACGTAAACATGGCGGTAAATACAAATATTGGGAATCTCTAGGCAAGTGTATAAAAGGTAGGCTATAAAAGTACTACTGAGATAGTCGTTTCACTAGAATTTTGCCAGCAGGATCGGTACCCAAGTAAATGTAGGCTATACAAGCACTACTATTGCCATTTTACCTGTACTATCCGGAAGGATCAGTACCTAACTGCATGGGTTTCTAGACTTTCACTACGGACACATAGGCCAACTTAATTAATCGCAACACACTTCCTACCAAGATTCCACATAGTATTCACCCCTCTCATTACACAATACGTGAGTTCCAAAAACAATGTTTTCAAAGCATAAAATGAGTGTTTTCAGAATAACCTTTCTAAAACATGCAGTTTGAGTTCCAAATCCAAGTCATGCATCATGATATGTATGATTTCATAAATAATCCAATTGCCTAGTCACATGCAATTTCGAACACATGGCAATGCTATCCTCCATTGATAGCAAAAATAGTTATTTATAATGCAATAAACAAAAGATAACAATATGGATATACGATCCAATATTTCAAATAAATAAATAAATAAATTCACATTCCAAAACCCATATACTTTTCTAAGTAATTTAACATTTTCAAAAAAGCACTCAATATTCGTTATTTCCAAAATCTCATAAACATACTTTCCATCCAAATCCTTTTCCAAAAATCCAACCAACTCCCAGAACTTTTAACAATTAGAGGTTTTCACATATTGGGGATTTTCCACTTTTAGATACCCACATGCCGTTTTATATACTGAAAATAGATTTAGTAGCAAAGTTATAACTAAACAATCCCCTAATTTAGCAAAAATGCTCAACCCTCAAAACATAACTTTTAAAATAAACCCAACAACAACATAACAACTACAACCGAAATTACCACAATATACTACCAAACTCATATTGAGTTAAGCAAATAGACTCTACCTCTTGAAGCGAAGAGGAGACTAGCCGGAAAATCTGCTGGCGATGAAAAGACGATCCACTCAGATTAAATGGAAGCCCTCGTCGAGCTCTACAATTCGTTCTATGGAACTAGGGTTAGAAAATGGATAAATATGGATGAAACACAAGCTTTAAAAGCTTTGAGGCTCGAAAATGGCGAAAAAAGAGAGAGAAAGATCTTAGGGGCATGAACATCTCTGAATAAGCTATCGACTAAGCAAAGGGCATAAACCATACCTACCCCCAATATGATGAAGCCATTTGTCAGACACTTTTTCTTGATTTGAGCAAGTTCATTCCCACAATGATTCTAATATGATTAGTTTTTTTTTTTTTTTTTTTTAAAATTCCCAAAATGATGCTAAGATTTTGTCTAGTTGCTTTCCCCTATCTACTTGATTTCATGTCTAATATTTTGTAGGCACCCCATTTTACTAGCCTTAAGACATGGGTGGTCTATGAAAAACTCCCGATGAAGAAATCAAAGATCGTTCAAGCAACAAGCCAGTGATGGAGAGTGACAAACCTTCCTTACACCCGTTTTAGCCAGAGGATTTTCTGGACCCTAAAATCTATTTTCAAATATATTTTTAAGGAAATTGGCATTGCTTCATTTATTTTGGCCACTCTTAGCAATATGTTTTCCAAAATGTTTAATCCGTATTTAAAGAGAAACAACTTAGAAAGAGAGGAATGAATGAGAAAACAAGGAAAACCTTTCAAGAAAAGCAATCGGAGAAAAGGTGACTGGTTGGACAACTCTTCAGGGAATACGCTGAACAACTTTAGTCTGGGGATGCGCACACCTAGACCATTTCTACTTTGCCGGACAACTTTTTGAGGATATACGCTGGACTACTGTATCATGGCCGAACAAGTCTTATTCGACATAGCCTGCGACGCCCCCAAATTAATTAGCATAAAACATTACTCATGGCATGATTAATTCGAAATCTTTCCATACTAAACAATAACATTAATCTCAAAAGCCCTCTTTTCCATTGAACTACATATCAAATATTACAAATTTTTAGATTCTTGTCTTACAACAACAGTAACATAATTCAAGAAGCTAAAAGATAAAAATTATAATGCCTTAATGGCGTAAAAACATCAAGGCAAGGCCTTGTTACAACAAAATGGACATGCGGTCCCAAAACACATATGCTTGGAACTTCCACATAACACATCCATGAGCCTTCATGCTACAACAAAACAAAAGAGTCCACCTCCTTCTAATTAGGGTGGTTGCACATCACCGATTCTTGAAAATGTTAGATAGGAATGAGCTAGATGCCTAGTAGAAATACTTTTAACAAAGTATCTAATTATTCGAAAATCCATATGGCATTGTCACAACCAAAACATTTTCTTGTTGAACTCATGTTAAAGGTTTAAGCAAAAAACCTAGATATTATACCTTTCATAAAAAAAAAATAATAATAATAAAAAAAATAAAAAATATATATATAAATAAATAAATAAATAAATCACTTTTCAACACCAGAGGGTAAATAAGCTGTAACTGTGACGACCCCGACCTTCATATTATTTTTCTATAATATTTTATTGGGCATAATTTGCATGATTATGCGTTTATTTGATATTTATCTGTTTGTTTATGAATTATCTGTTTGACTACCAACGTAGATTGCGAAATTGGAAACCCAAACGGATTCAAAAACCAAAATTGATTAATTCAATAGGCTAGTGGGAATATTTAGAATCATATGGTAAGTTTAATCAAAATTTGATTCGGATCAAAATAATTAGAATAAAATAATCATAATTGATTAGACTTAAGCTCAATTGGTTAGTCTTAATCTTATGTCATTAGTGAAGCCTTAATCAACCTATACATATGTCCTAATCAAACTTAGGAGCTCATTTTGAACAACCTTTAAGCTAAAACATTGATAGCTAGAGAGAGAACTCAACATCTTAGAGAGAAACAGAAAGAGAGAGAGAGAGAGAGAGAGAGAGAGAGAAGAAGAAAAAGAAGAAGAAGAAGAAGAAGAAGAATTCAAAAGGATTAAGGGGAGATTGAAGGAGTTATGCTTATCTAAGGCCTAATTCAAGCTCTAGGTATGCTCTTTACCCTTAATTCATGAAGTTAATCCATGTAGGGAGATGTATTCACTAAATTGTTGGACCATTTGCATGTAATTGAAAGAAATGAGCATGAATCATCAAGAGTTTAGTGAGTTTGAGTGAATTGTGTACATACATGCATAATTCTTCATCTATGAACTTGGTTTTCTTCAAATTCATACATGCATAGGACTTACATGAGTTATTTCTTAAGGTTCTTCATGGTTTTGCACTCAACACCTCATATAAACATGTTTTGGAAAGAAAAGAGTTGAGTTTGTTGCATGCATGTCAAGAACATGATGTTTTGGCTTTTGTTTTGAGCAATTGGAAGATAATTTGAGATCATGGTTTCATAATTTCGACAGATGCATGTTTTATAAAGTGTTTCTAAGCTTTTGAGACCAACCACACAAGTTTTGAACAAGAAAAGAGTGATTTTGAACTTCAAGCACAAATCTAGAAAACCCAAAATTCGTACAGTTTGCTCGAGCGAAGAATCTGTCGCTTGAGCAAAAACGAAGGCATCTAGTACTTTTACAGACATTTGTCCTTTAGCTCGAGTGACCAAATGTGCGCTCGAGCGGACCCACTTTTGTTCAACCCTTGGCTTGACCAATCATTGACCGTAAAATTTGAGCATCCCGTACTGTTGTAGTCAGGCCACATTGCTCGAGCGACTAAGTGTGCACTCGAGCGAAGACCCTATTATCAGCAGGTTTTGCCTAATACTTTTAAGTGCATATTTGCATTCTCATGCCCTTTTAGGCATTCTTTTGCATCATTTGAACATCCTTACTCATGGAATGAGCTAGAAACACACATAAGAGAATAAAATGAAGATATGTTACTTGTTTCGACCGTGTGCTTCAATGTGTATTTATGCTATGTGCTTTGTGTAGGTGGTCAACTGAGGTCTACCATCAATACCAGCCCTTTGTGAGTAGTACTTTCGTAAAGATTTATTACTAGAAGATCCTTATTTTGAAATGTTATTTCATTACAAATGAATGATTGTCTCTTTCGAATTGTAATTTTGGCATCCTTGGTATGGCCCTTGCCTAGTGGTAACAATATCGTGGCCTATGCTATATGACCCTTGCTCGGAGGTAACAATATCGTGGCCTATGCTATATGGTCCTCACCCGGGGCTAACAATACCATGTCCTATGTTATATGGCCCTCGCCCAGGGGTAACAATACTGTGGCCTATGCTATATGGCCCTTGCCTGGGGGTAACATTACTGTGGCCCTTCATTACAGAGATCTGTGATGTAGACCCACGTGATCCCTTTGTGCACTAATGGATGTACCACATATGAATATGATTTATGAACTTTGATATGACAAGTACTCATTTAAGTTTTGCTTCGAACTCATGTGATATGACTTTGTACAATGATAGACATCATTCATTTAATCTCTTTATACTGGTATTACTCATTGGGCCTTGGCTTACCTTCTTCCTCTATATATATGTAGGTGAGCAAATGGAACATCAAGCATAGAGCAACCTTGGGAGTCCACCCTTTTGTTAGCCATTTTGAAGTGCCTCCGTGATGGGGCGATCCCGGTCGCATGCGGAGCCAAGTGTGTTAACCTTGTGAATCATGATGCTTTGTTCTATTTCTTTTCTTTTGGAACTTGAAATGAATGGATAATCTGTATCCACACCTATGAAGAAGTTGAAGTCTTAATTCCTTACAATCTTTCATGTATGCATTGCTCCATGGACATGTTATATTTTAATATTGCTTTCGCAAAGCCCCATTAATATCTTTATTTATTAGTTTTGCCTTTGAGGCTGGAGGTAATCTGGGATTACTAGCCAGTCACGGCCTAAACCTCTAGGGGCACGTTCGAGTTGTGACAGTAACGCCCTAAAATAAATAACAATCGGCCATCTCATACATTTCTTATAAATGATCAATAAACTCTTATCTTATATTCCATTCATAAATTTGGTCATACAAAATATGATATATGCGGTATGCATTCATAAATCCTAGATTCTGAATCTATAGCATTTGACATGGATACACAAATTTAAAAATGAAAGTAAAATCAAGTAATTATATCCCTAATGGCTACATCTTTCCAAGTTAATGCTTGGGTACATTAAAATGAGTTCAACTCAATACAATAAAAGCCCGAGGCTTGTACAAAAATAATTACATCAATAACAAGATAAAGCCCTTGGCTCCAAGTCCTTCAAAGTTACGTCCTTAGTGGAGGCATATCATTAGCACCTGAGAGTTGTTTTCCACATAGGGTGAGCAAAAGTGTAGTAGAAATATTTTAACACAATATATGAATCTTAACAAAGTCATAAGGTGAATGGACATGCATGCCATTTATGAAACATTTCACATTTTCATCTCAAAACTATGCAATGCCAGATTATATATCAATTCATGAAAAATAATCCTTTTATAATAGAAAATAGGGCAGTGGATACAAAATACTAGGAATCTCTTGGTACGTGTCTGCCAGTAGGCTATATAAGCACTACCAATGCCATTTTATAGGTACTAAATGCAAGGATCGACACCTAGCTGCGCGGGTTTATGACTTTTACCAAGCACACACAGACCAACATTATAACCACAACCACACTCCCTAACCAGATTTACCAAGGTATTCACCAATTTTTTTCAAAACAAAACATTTTCAATGTTTAAGTATACAACAATGCGCAACGTAAGATGTATAAATGATTAGTTTCAATTCATCTAATCCTCATGCAATTTCTACAACAATCAAAGCTATCCTCCACCAATAGCCCAAGATAAATATTTCTATGTAATAGATAATTTCCAACAAAGATAGAATCTCATCATTTTCACAATGGGAGTGATATTACATATCCAACTCCTTCATCATCGTTAACATATACATTCTTTCATTCTTACAAAATCCAACATCATTTTAACATATCTCAACCATAAACACATCGCCACAACCTTTCTCAAGAACTCATTTGAAAACGCTTCTTTTTCAATTCAAAACCAAACCCTCTGTTTAACCCAAAATCCCCAAATCACTAGACTCTATCAATAGACAAATAACTAAGGTAAAAATCATACCAAAGGTTGAAGAAATCCCTACCTCAAGAATAGAAGACAAGAGAAAGCAAGGGTTGAAGTTTGGTGGAGCAGAAAACGATACTCCAATTAAAATGAAGCTCTCGACGTGCTCTACTTTTTTCTCCAAAGGGCTAGGGTGTAGAAACCAATAGGTTGGGAGTATTTGTTGCTAGAATGCAAGAACTAGAGAGAGAGTGAAGAACTAGGGCTTGGAATGTTTTTACAGAGAGAGAGAGAGAGATATGGAAAAGTGACTCAAAATACTATTTTCTCGGATTTACATACGTACAAACCGCTTGAGGGACCAAAACACCGATTGAGCATCAGACACCATAAGTGACACCGCTTGAGCAACCAAAAACACTGCTTGAGCACACAATGACTGCCTCCTAAAAGTTCAGACCTACAAAAGACCGCTCGAGCAAACATGCAAAAATTTGGGCAACAACTCTTTTGAAAAACTAACTCCAAACCTATTTCAAACACAACCATAACTCCCAAATAATCAAACTCAACTAGCAACAAGATGAAAATGAAATGAACAATAGCTAAAGACATGGATTCCCGGATTCAAAAGCTACAATGGGTCAAGATCGGAATGGTTATAATCTCCCCTCCTTAAGGAATGTTGCCCTCAAAATTTAAAACAAACCAACTATTGCAAAATGTAAATCAAATTATGGACCACCCATCCTTGTAACGAGGTTAAACAAAGTGTTTCAATACTAAATATTACAATTCAACTTTCCAAAACAATACAATGAATACATATTACAACATCAATAAGATTTTCAATACAAGTCTCAAACATCAACATATGGGTCCAGGTACTTCTTACAGACTTCCGCCTTATGCTCCCAAGTCACATCCTCAACCCATGGTGTCGCCATAACACCTTAACTAATGGAAAAGTCTTGCCTCGCGAGACTTGGTTCTGAGTATCTAAAACCCATACTGGTCTCTCCTCATACGAGGCATCCTCATCTACCTCTAACTCGGTCCAATCCAACATGTGTGAAGGATCAGGCTCATACTTCCAGAGCATACAAATATGAAACACATCATGAACGCCGAAAAGTTGGGGCGGCAAGGCCAAACGATAAGTAGCCTCCTCAACCAGCTCTAGAATCTCAAAAAGCCCAATAAATCTACGAGAAAACTTTCTGCTCTTCCAAAATCTCATTAAACCCCATCTTGGTGATATTTTCAAGAATCCATGATCTCTTACCTCAAAAGATAAAGATCTCCTCCTATAGTTGGCATAGCTCTTCTAGCGACTCTAAGCCGAAACCAACCTCTTACAAATAAGCGTGACCTTTTCTGTCGTTTCCTGAACTAATTTAGGGCCTAACATGGGTGCGTCACCCACCTCAGCCCAACACACTGGAGATCTACACGGTCGGCCATACAAGGCCTTAAATGGTGCCATACCAATACTCGCTTGGAAGCTGTTATTATAAGTAAACTCCACCAAAGGTAAATGCCTCTTTCACGAACCCTTAAAATTAAGAACACAACCCCGAAGCATGCCCTCTAAGATCTGAATGGTTTGCTCAGACTGCCCGTCAGTATGAGGATGATAGGCGGTACTAAACATCAATCTAGTGCCTAAGGCATTCTGTAGGCTCTACCACAACCGAGCCGTGAAACGTGGATCTCTATCCGAAATGATAGGGACCCCATGAAGTCGAACTATGTCCCTAACATAAAGGTCAACAGGAAAATCTAACAAGTCACTCATGTGCATAGGTACAAAGTGTGCTGAATTACTTAAATGCTCGACTATCACCCACACGACATCATTACCCCGTTGACTCCTTGGAAGACCTACAACAAAATCCCTTATGACATGCTCCAATTTCCACTCAGCTATAGGCAAGGGTTGCAACAAACCTGTTGGTTGTTGGTGCTCAGCCTTCACTTGTTGACAAGTAAGGCACCTCAAAACAAACATGGCTACGTCTCTCTTCATCCCCCTCCACCAAAACTGGCAACTAAAGTTGTGGTACATCTTTGTGCCTTTCGGGTGTACCGCAAGGCGTGAATAGTGGAACTCTTGGATTTCCTCCTCCCTACAAGATTCTAGCATGAAAAGATGATCCAAATACCTCACACTTGAGTCAGAATACACATTCAAGCCTTTCTCTACCTTTCCACTAGATATCTTCCCTTGGATAGCCTCTTCTTTGTGATCACCCCACTGTGCTTCTATAACTCAACTCATTAGTGTGGTTGTGCAACTACAACGAACAAAATGGCCGACTCAACAGACTCACCAAGATACAAGTCAAACTCACCAATAGTACCTAACATTTCCCATTCCCGGATGGAAATACTAGCTACATTGCTTACCAATTTTCTACTCAAGGCATCAGCTACCACATTCGCCTTCCTTAGATGATAATGTAACTCAAAATCATAATCTTCCATAAACTCTATCCACCTCCTCTGTCTCAAATTCAAATCGTTCTGTAAAAACAGATATTTCAAACTCTTATGATCGGAGAACACTTCAAATCTCTCACTATATAAATAATGCCTCAAGATTTTTGAAGCAAAAATCACTGCCACTAGCTCTAGATTGTGAGTACTCTTACGTGTTTTCAATTGCCATGAATTGTATGCCACCACTTTCTCCTCTTGCATCAATACACAACCCCAACCTTCTTGAGACACATCATAATAAATCGAAGAACCAAAAAACCCCTCTCCGAAATAATCAATACTGAAGTAGTGGTGAGTCTAATCTTAAGTTCTTAAAATGACTTTTCACAAGTCTCACTCCACAAATTTGATCCCCTTCCTTGTCAGTCTAATCAATGGTGAAGCCCAAGAAACTTTGAATCTCAAGAGCATTCTTAGGTTGTTCGCAATCTTGCACTGCCTCTATCTTAGAAGAGTCTACGTCACCTCTTTCTTGGATACCACATAGCCTAAGAACTTAACTTCCTTTAGCCAAAACTCGCACTTCCCGAACTTAGCATATAAACAGTGTGCTCTAAGGAACTTAATTATGACCTGCAAGTGTTCCTTGTGTTCCTCCTCGGAGGGTGGGTAGATTAAGATGTCGTCAACAAAGACAACTTCGAAACGGTCTAGGAACTCACGAAACATTCGATTCATCAAATCTATAAATGAAATCGGTCCATTGGTTAGCCCAAAAGGCATCACTAAGAACTCATAGTGGCCATACCGCGTACAAAATGTCATTTTCTGAATTTCCTCCTCCTTCACCTTCAATTGGTGATAACCCGATCTCAAGTCAATCTTAGAAAAGCAACAAGACCCCTTCAACTAGTCAAACAAATCATCTATACGAGGTAATGGGTGCTTGTTCTTAACAGTTACCTAGTTCAACTTCTGGTAATCGTTGCACAGTCGCAATGTGACATCCTTTTTATTAACAAAGAGAACCGGTGCTTCCCAAGGCGATGTACTAGCATGAATGAAGCCCTTAACTAACAACTCTTAGAGTTGAATCTTCAACTCATACAACTCGGTGGGTGCAAATCTATACGGTGCCATGGAAATCGGTGTCGTGTCAAACACTAAGTCAATGGAGAACTCAATCTCTCAGTAGGGTGGCAAACTAGTAAGTTCTTCTGGAAAGACGTCTGGGTATTCACAAACTACCCTTGGCAAAACAACTCGAACCATATCACTCCCACTACCCAAGAAAGTTGCAAGAAGATAATTGAGCTGGCCTCGACCACATGAGTCATATACTGGCGAAAAAACCTTATTAGCTCGGTCCCCTAGAAAATAAAAATAGTCACCACTCGAGATGGATATTGTAACCCTTTGACGGTAACAATCTATAATGGCACAATACGAAGACAACCAATCCATGCCTAAAATGACATCGAAACCCGACATGTCTAACAAAACAAAAGCAAAAAGAAGTCAGCGATCGGCAACCTCTATCTCATAACCGCAACACCCCCAGTCCAAGATAACCTTACCCTCAACTGGAGACTCTGCCTTGAGCAGAGACGCTAATTGAGCCACTTCTAACCCTAAAGCTAATGCAAACGCAAACGAAATGAAGGAATGAGATGCACCAATATCAATCAACACATTGGCAAAAGAATTGAACAACAGAAAGTTACCTCTTATAACAGAGGGTGCTGACAACTGATCTGGCGTAGTAACAACATAGGGTGCTACAGAGGGTGCTACCTGATCACCCATTGGCTCACCTCCTGACTTCTCTGCCTGGAGCACCTCATCCACTTCTCCTCCACCTGGATTACAATATCTAGGTGGGCCGCCATCTCCACAAGACAATTGTAATCCCTAATCATAGACCCAGCCACCTTGAAAAGGAGCCCGGTCCTCAGTCTCATCTTGAACTCAATACAACGACGTTGACAACTGATCTGTCAATCTAGAGAGGCTAGTAAAAGCAGCCTCAAACTCAGCTACAGGTGTGTTCAATTGCTTGAGCTTCAAGAACTGATCTCTCAACTTCTCCATAGCAGTGGGAGGCAAAAACTTATCCTAGAAGGCATTAACAAAGGCCTCCCAAGTCACCCCAATGCACCCTCACGCATACTTCCACTATTGATCTACATCTCCCTTCAGCTGGGAAGATGCCAAGGTCACCCTCAAATTGTTGTCCTCGATGCCAAGCATCTCGAATGTCTTCAAGATCTGCTCAAGCCACTCATACTCTTTCAGTGGCTCTTTCAGATCCCCAAAACTCATCTGGATTTGACCGGAAAAGCTCTCCCTTCAGAAAAGATGGCCCTGTCTTAGCAACATAGGCCTTGACTTGATTCTCAACCCTGAGAATGTACATGGATTCCCGCAAAGCTCTAACCATTTCATGGGCCAAGGCTCCTATAGCTTGCTAACCTACTGACTCGGCCACGTTGGCCTGACCAACTCCCTCCTATTGCACCAGAATATCATCCGGTAAAGACATCTCAAGACACATAGGCCTACCACACCTACCACCACCATGTCTACATCCAGACATCATAATAAACGTAACATAACAGATTAGCACATTTGCAAATGTGTCAAAGCTAATTCACTCATGTCCTAATATGGTGGACAACAAATAATTCACTCCACATAAACACAAATGAACTTCCTTTCCAGATAGTGACTATCCTGCGACATTGCTAGAGTTCCAGTTAGAAATAGCAGCGATCAAGTGCTCTTCTAACAGGACTTGTAGAAATTTATAGGCCCAATAAACATCTAAGAAATTAAATCCCATACTCATTTAGTCACATACACATGTTATCACATAGCATACCAAGTCTTCATCTAATATCATCTAGCGAGATAACTCATTATGGTAAAAAACACATCCCACAATCCCAAAGTATTCAAACCCAGTAGTTCTGATCCCAAGTTGTAACGCTCCGAAATAAATAACAATTTCCCATCTCATACATTTCTTATAAATGATCAATAAACTCATATCTTATATTCCATTCATAAATTTGATTATACAAAAGATGACATATGCGGTATACATTCATAAATCATAGATCTTGAATCTATAGCATACAACATGGATACATGAATTTAACAATGAAATTAAAATCAAGTATATGCCCTAATGGCTACGTCTTTCCAAGTTGATGCTTGGGTGCATCCAAATGAGCTCAACTCAATATATTTAAAGCCCGAGACTTGTAGAAAAATAATTACATCAAATAACAAGATGAAACCGTTGGCTCCAAGTCCTCCTAAGCTACGTCCTTAGTGGAGGCATATCATCAGTACTTGAAAGTTGTTTTCCACATAGGGTGAGCTAAAGCCCAGTAGAGATACTTTAACACAATAGATGAATCTTAACAAAGTCATAAGGTGAATGCACATGCATGCCATTTATGAAACATTTCACATTTTCATCTCAAAACTATGCAATGACAGATTATATATCAATTCATGAAAAAATAATCCTTTTATAACATAAAACAGGGTAGTAGATACAAAACACTGGGAATTTCAAGGTATGTGTCTGCCAGTAGGCAATATAAGCACTACCAAAACTATTTTACCTGTACTAACCGAAAGGATCGGCACCTAACCGCGTGGGTTTCTGGACTTTCACCAAGGACACATAGGCCAACATCATAACCACAACCACACCACCTAACCAGATTTACCAAATTATTCACCCATTTTTCTCAAAACAAAACATTTTCAATGTTTAAGTATGTAACAATGCTTAATGTAAGAAATATGAATGATTAGTTTCAATTCATCTAATCCTCATGCAATTTCTACAATAATCAAAGCTATCCTCCATTGATAGCCCAAGATAGATATTTCTATGCAACAGATAATTTCCAACAAAGATAGAATCTCATCATTTTCACAATGGGAGTGATATTACATATCCAACTCCTCCATCATCGTTAACATATACATTATTTCATTCTTACAAAATCCAACATAATTTTAACATATTTCAACTATAAACACATCCCAACAACCTTTCTTAAGAACCCATTTGAAAATCCCTGTTTTTCAATTCAAAACCAATCCCTAGGTTTAACCCAAAATCCCCAAACCACTAGACTCTATCAATAGAAAAATAACTAAGGTAAAAATCATACCAAAGGTTGAAGAAATCCCTACCTGAAGAATCGAGGACAAGAGAAAGCAAGGATTGAAGTTTGGCGGAGCCGACAACGATAACTCCCCCGATTAAAACAAAGCTCTCAACACGCTCTACCTTTTTTCTCCAAATGGCTAGGATATAGAAACCAATAGGTTGAGAGTATTTGGTGCTAGAATGCAAGAACTAGAGAGAGACAGAGAGAGAGCATGAATAACTAGGGCTTGGAATGTTTTTAGAGACAGAGAGAGATGAAAAAGTGACTTAAAATACTCTTTTCTCGAACTGATATACTCACAGACCGTTTGAGCGACGAAAACACTACTTGATCGTTAGGCACAATAAATGACACCTCTCAAGTGCATGATGACCCCCTCCTACAAGTTCAGACCTGTAAATGACCGCTCGAGCACAAGAAAGACCACTCGAGTGAAGATACCACACTACCAATAGTTTTGCAGACTGTAAAAGACCACTCAAGCGAACAAGCAAAAATTTGGGCAACAAATCTTTTAAAACACTAACTCTAAACCTTTTTCAAACACAACCATAACTCCCAGATAACCAAACTCAACAAGCAACAAGATGAAAATGAAATGAACAATAGCTAAAAACATAGATTCTCATATTCAAAAGCTACAATGGGTCGGGTCAAGATTGGAACCGTTATATATGCCATGAAGCACTCAAGGAGAGTCCCAATACATACATATACATAGGTTTATATCCAAAATATCGCACATTTTCTTGCTATTAATACAGCAGGGAATGGGTAGCCAAAATCATTTGTTTTTTCACTTTTACCGACTACAGGACCAGTGGACACCCAAAAACATTTTTCTACATTCGTCTGGCGATAAGCTCAAGATAGGGCAATTGGGCACCTAAACTTTTCTCCGTGCGGGTACCAACAACGCATAACTCTTTCCAAAATCGACTCTCTACCTAGACTAACATGCTATTTACCACCCCCTTAAACAACCTTTCCAAGATTTTCAAGTATTCATACATTCTTTAGGTAAAGGGTAATGTACACCATTCAAGTAATTTTAATACACTAATGAGGAACAATATTCATAATTCAAGAAAAATCTCAAGAGGTTCCAATTTTAGAAGTCTCAATCAATACATATTCAAGATATCATAATCCATTCATCAATTTTAAAGAATTAAAAGTCAATTTCATATTTTCCCAAATTTAACAACTAGAGTTTTCATAAATTTGGGCCTTTTGCCCCTAAATCATGTTAAATGTTATTTCCCAACTAAAATCTTCATAATCCATAGCCATTAATAGAAATCTTAAGAAAATGTAGAGAAAATTTCATTTTTGAAACAAAACCCAATTTTGTAAACTCAAATATAACATCAATGTCATCATAGCACCGCATAAACATCCGCAAGATAAAGAGAAACAAGATTAAAAGTAATCCTACCTCAAAGATAAGAGTAGAGAAGCTAGATCAAGAAGATTCCTTCGAAAAATCCAAAATCCAATCAGTCAAAATGTTGATCTTCACTTGTTCTTCATCTTTAATGCAAGATCTATGGTGGATTCTTGGTGAAAAATAGGTGAAATCAAAGTTTGAAGGTCTAGGGTTTCGGGATGAAGGAGAGGGAGGGAAGAGAGAAAGAAAGAATGAAAAGTTTAGGCCAAAAAGTGACTTTAAAGTACCTGATTTCGAACAGACCGCTCGAGCAGTCAAAGCTTGGCTTGGGTGGTGGGATTAAGCTCCCAGAATCTCAAAATCTCACATAGACCGCTTGAGCGGCCAAAAGTTCACTCGAGCGGACTTGCTTCCAACACAGGCACCCAAATTTTAAACGGGCATAACTCCCTTGTCCGGACTCCGTTTTAGGTCATTCTTGTGTCCAAATCGAAGCCCCAAAAACAAGCTTTCTAATGGTTCTTGCCTCACATCCAAATTCAAAGTGTGGAGAGAGAAAAAAGGTAAAAGAGTGAAGACTGCTCATGGGATAATTATCCAAATCAATATTTTTGGTTCAATCCTACTTTACCCTTATGATACCACTTCAATCAAATACTCTAAAATGAATCAAAAAGGATCAAAATACAATAATAAGAGTGTTAAGAGAAATCCCACTAGTCCAAGAAGTACGAAGTGCTACACAACCTGTTATGATGTTAGCCAAACAACTTTCTTTGAGGTGTCCCAAGGATCTTGGAATATGCCATCCGGATCCTGAGGGATCTAGAAGTATATTCCAAGCCTATAAAACTCCCTCTCTTTGGAGGATTAAAGGCTCTTGGTTCCTGGCTCTTGATTCATGATTCTAAAAATTCTAAAAGGGATTCCTTAAATTTTAGCTAGATCGCTTAGTGAGGTAATTAACAAATCTGAGTGAGATTTTGACATGTGGAATTGATACACTTAGACTATTCTCTTCATCTGTTTGCTTGGAGATTTAGACATAGAGATCTTTACTGGCCAGAGGGAGTTTAGATTAGAGTTTGTGATCAGTTTGGGCCCTATCTCTACTAGTTTAGAGGTAACCCTACTTCCATTATGAATTTCTTGCAATTTCTATCTCTTTTGTTTTCTTTTTGGAGCTTTCTTGAGATCATAAGATCAGTATTGGGTTGTTGTTTATAATATGGCTAGATTCTCTCTTCTTTCCCCTTTTCGGTAGCTAATGGAGGCCTATATAATGACTTTGGCAAATTCTAAATTGCTTTTGTTGATTCATTATGGGCTAGAAACCCAGGCACGGTTTCATCTATGAGAAGAGACCGATTCTCTCCTCTCAAACCCATTTTACATGGATTTGAGTAGCTCATACTTATTTCCATGAGTAGAAGGAGAAGAACTCTTCTATTCTCATTAGAGTTTCCCTTTTTCTATTATTTTGATTGAATGTTGGTTATATTGAAGCCCGATAAGGTTTCCTTCGCGATAATAGATTAAATCTCCCCTCTCATCACTATTTCATGCATCCAGGTAGTTCATACCCCTTTTCAATGCATTAGAGGGCAAGAATCTTTCTATCCTCGTTGGAGCCTTCTTTGATTGCTTTATAGATTATTAATTATGTAGAAGCCTATGCATGGTTTCCTCCTCAGGGATAGGTTGAATCTCTTCTCTCGTCACTGTATTCCATGAATTTGGGTAGTTTATGCCCATTTTCATGTGTTAGAGGGTAATAATCTCTCTATCCTCGTCAGAGTTCTCTTTATTTTATTTTATTGCTTTTTTCTAACTCTAATTTATTATACTTGTGTCTGCGTTAGAACAAATTTATTTTTTCTTCACCTATATTCTCTTTTCTCTCCTTTACTTAATTTTATTTTGGCTTTATTTCATCTTCATAACATTTACATATTTAGTATAGAATCATGCATTTGAGCTCGGATCATTATATTTTGATAGTTACATGGTGTGTAGCTTCGATGATTCATATGCCATCTTATTAGTATCTGAGTTCGTAAAACCCATCGTGTGCAACCTATGCGTTAGCTATCATATCTAGGATCATGCATATTTCTAATTAGTTATTTTTTGTCATGCTTGGCTAGAGTACCTAGTGAGACTTCTTTTATCTTCCTTTGCACATCATTTAGTTTGGTATATGGGATCATGCATTAATTTCTAACCCTTTACGCTCATGGCATGGTGTGGAGAAGTACTAGGTAAGCTTCTTTCATCTTCGCATCCTGAGTGCGTGATTGTTTCTTATTATGTCTAGCATACTACCATGAGGCTAAGTGCTGATGTGACATATCTCTATGTTTGCTTTTTGTATGGAGGCCTTATTGCCTAAGTTTGAATGACTCTGATTTCTTCGCATGAATGTTATTTCAATTTTTCATGAAATTCTTGCTTTCAAACCGTTTCAAAATGGCAACAGATTAGAGTATCCGAAAGTAGATGATTTGGTTTATACTTGTTTGCTTCACATAGTAAAGATAGCATTAATAATTAGGTTATATGATCATATTGTGTTAATAATTATTGCATCAAGGACTAGTAGATGTCGATCTTTGATCGGGTGATTGGGGATGCTCAATTCATGACCTTCCCCCCTCATACTTAAACTCGTGAACCGAGACACTTTGGTTATGACAGACTATGGCTGTTGGCACGAGTCATAGGTTTCCTGGTTTTCCCAAATGATTAAGTGGCAACTCTGAATTTGGTGATGTAGTCCATTTTTGGCATTTCTTATGGATTGTTCTATGGATTTTCTAGACCTGGACTCTCATTTTGTTTCACATTGCACTCGTAGAACCAAACCGGGGGGCCTGAACAGTCGGGACATGCCAGGTACCCTCCATCGAGGATCCCACATATTTGCGCTTTGATTGGCATGATTGCATTCACTTTCTCTGTGTGATTATAATTCTCTCACATCGTAGTATGTATATTGTAACTACTTTCATAGCTATTTGCATCGTAGTCAATCTTATAATTTTTTTGTGGAACAAAAACCCGTTGTTAACCTTGTGCGTTGTAGAACATATCAGGTTGTTAATATGTCGAAGAACATATCTGGTTGTAAACCTTATATGTTGTAGAACATATCTGGTTGTTAACCTTATGTATCGTAGAACATGTCTAGTCGTTATTGTTGTTAACCTTGTGTGTCGTAGAACACATCTGGTTGTTAACCTTGTGTGTCGTAGAACACATCTAGTTATTAACTTTGTACGTTGTAAAACATATCCGGTCATTAACCTTGTATGTCGTGTAACATATCTGGTCGTTAAGTATGGTCATTATTGATGAACTTTATGCGTTGTAGAATGTATCGAATCTTTATGCATCATTGAATCTTATATGATATGTCCATATGTATTGAAATACACATGTCAATTTTGTTATAGCACATATCTTATAAATGTCATGGAATTGTAAGTTCATTTTTGCTTGTCATAGTATATATGCTATAAGTATTGCATAATCTCATGTTATAGTACGCGTTGACTCTTCTAACTCTTGTTTGGCGTAGTACATATTTCGTATTCAATTTGGTGCGTATCTCTTCTTATGGTACATATTTGATATCCGGTTATTGATGCCTATCTCCCCAAGTCCCTTATGTGCTTTGGACATGGGTATAATGAACCCTGTTTACATCCTCTTAATCCCTTTGGAGTGTTGGATATAGGTACAGTGAACTTTTTCCCTTAATCCTTTTAGAGTGTTAGATGCGGATACAATGAACTTTTTCCTTTTATCCCTTTGATGCATTAAATACAGGTATAATGAAACTTTCCCTCTATCCCTTTGGAGCATTAGATACAGGTATAATAAAATTTCCCTCTATCCCTTTGGAATGTTGGGTACAAGTACATTGAATTTTTCCCCTTGAATCCCTTTGGAGAGTTGGATATGGGTGCAATGAATCTTCTCCTTAATCCCTTTGGAGAGTTGGATATGGGGATAATGAACCTTCAATTCCTTTTATGCCTTTTGTGTTTGGATAAAGGTACAATGCTCATCTCCCCAAATCCCTTCTGTGTTTGGATGTGCGTACAATGAATCCTATTTATATTTCCTTTGTCCCTTTTGTGCTTTGATAAAGTTACAATGCTTTATGTCCCAAGTTTCTCCTATGCCGGGAAATGGGTAAAACGAATCATTTTACCTCCCCATATCCGTTCTATGCTTGGATATATATGGGTACAATGTATAAAGATTTCCTCTTCTGTTGTGCCTTTTATGTTTTGGACATAGGAAATATGATTATCTATCTCTACGAAAATTGATAAAGGATTGCATTTTCTAATCACACTACAATGTGCTTGTATTTTGAGTTTGTTTTCCTTGTGCATTTTGCAAAATGCGCTTGCCGATGTTTGAATTTGGATCACATGAATGGTGTCGCTCAGGTGAGTATGACAGGTATTGTCTTCTCTTTTTCGAATAATCGGCTATTGCATGCTTAGTGAATAATTGAATGTTAGTCGCACCCGACGCATGAATGAATTGTTGCACAACACCTACTCCCAAACTTCATTGATATGATTCATCACAATGAGGACATGTAGGCAACCTACGGGTTTGAACACTCACATAAATGTATGGAACTATTTTAAGTCTTATGACCTTGTCAACTGGGTTGGTCTCAGAGCTTTGACATTCACTTCTGTCACCCAAGGCTACTTGAGTTCTGTCAAAGATGGGCAATTGTAGAAACCCCATTTTGACCGATCATTAAGACTTAGGAGTTTGAAATACTTCCCAATGATGAAAGGTAACATAATTTTAACCTTAGAGATACTTGAAATTGTTAGAGCTGATGTATTAACATTTTTGTGTCAAAAATTGTTTTTAGCCAAAATTATCATTTTTTGTTTGTATTGAGAGCCTATTTTCACCTAGTAAAAGTTAGAATTTGAAAATGTCTATTTCACCTTTGAGTTAGCTTTCCAACGTCACTTGATTCACCTCTACTCAATGTCGGATGAGAATGATATGCCCAAACTATGAAAGGCTGTCAAGGATGTATGCGAGTTAGGGATAGGGAAACCCTAGGGTGACCTTTCTTAACCCCCAAGGCTTCATTTACCTATCAATACACCCCCCTTGCCTCCCCTTTTGATGTTCCCAAGTTTTAAATAGAGTTTTGAGTGTTTTAGCCAAGTTTGAAGTGTGATCTTTTCAACCATAACCCTTATTCCAAAAATCTAACACTAATACAATAGCTTGTTAGCAATCAAAAGTAGATCTATAGTTAAAGAAAGTTAAATAAAGCATAGTAAAAGCTTGAGGGAAGCAATCAAGCAAGTTTGCTCGCCTTTTCCTCGTGTTGTTGGGTTTATTTCAAACTATCAAGTGTTTTCTTTGATTTCAGAATGTTTTAATCATGTTCTACATAGATGATAATGGTTAGGGTGGTAGCAAGCATGTATAATCATATAAGTCGGTAATATTGCATGTTTTTGCTTTGTTTTGCATGTTCTAGTTAGATGTATAGTTGTTGCATGTTTAGGTTAATTTAATTAATCTTCATATTTATATGCATGATGCCTAGTTTAATCATCATACAATGTTCAGCATGTTTAGATTTCTTTTGTGTTCGTTGCTTTGTGTGTATCAAATCATGTTAGTAGCCATTAAACCGAATTTAGATTTGTATTGTGTGTGTTAGTAGCATGTGTAGGTTCTTGTTTTTATTATTGCGTTATTATTATCATCATCATGTTGCGGCAGAATCCAGGTATGTCTCATTTCCTTCATAGCATGTTGCTTGCTTACTTGATGCATTGTTTTTCAATAATTCAAGTTTATGTGTTTTGGTTGATTAATTGCTTGTTTTAGATGTTAGTATGAATATTTCTTAGTTTAGGTTATGTTTATGGCCATATGAATCAAAAGATTGCTTTTTCAATGAAAATTCATTGATTTTGTGGAAATATGGTTATATTCATTGAATCCAAATTAGGTGATATTTCATTTATTTAATTCATCTAGTCGTTAGGTTATAATGTATTAGGGCTAATAATTGAGTTCATGGAATTAATTAATTATTTAATCTCATAAAATAAAAGGTTAGTAGTGGCCAATCACTTGATTGGGTGAGAGGGGGTGCATGAATTAATGACCTTCCCCTTTTCTACCTAAGTTCTCGAACAGAGATATTTGGTTGTGATGGACTATTGCATGTAGTTAGTTTTCATTGTTAAAGGTTTCTTAATTTCTTATACTAAGTGGCAACCCATGGACACCACACCTTATACTATGGAAACACATGGAAACACACCTTATACTAAAAAAAAAAGCATGGCGTCTATAGACACCACATTTTGACCAACCCTAAGACTTCGAGCGCTTGTAGGCGTCCCTATGGTGAAATGGTAATACTCCATCCCTGGAATGTTAGAAATTGCTTAAAGTTGTTGTAACACATTATTTCAGCAAAAAAATTAACTTTTTGCAAAAATGACCAACATAACCAAATTTTCAACCACAAGAGATAAGAGAAGCCCGATTGCACTTAAATCGATGGTATTTTCCAAAATTATTGGCCAGTTTTATCAAAAGCATTTATTTAAGGACAATTTGAGTTTGCTTAGGCCAGAAGTAGGCCAAAGCCATGCAAAGTCGCACCTAACTTGCAAAATTGACCTGGACCTCTGGCCACAAGTGCGCCCGCATGTGCATGGTGCGGCCACACCTAGACTGCGCATTCGCACTTCTCTTATGTGGCCGCACTTCCTTTGTGCAGCCACACCTTACCGTAATAGACAGAAATGGAAACTTTGCAAGGATGGCAATGCCGAATTGAAGAGAGGTGCTAGGGAGAAAGCGATGCTCAACCCTAGTAGCCTCCTTTAGCTTCCTCCCCAAGTTAGGAGTGCCTATAAAGGCATCCCTTCCAACTCCCCCTATTTAAAGGGTTAGACTTTGGTAAACAATTCTTGAACTTTTGAGAGCAAAATAGAGCTTGAGAGAAAGAAACCCTCCCCTCTTAAGATTGGCAAAAATTAGAGCATAAAGGAAGAGAGTTAATACCCGAGTGAACCCGACCCTGAACTACGAACGACCTGATTCCCATCTTTGGGATACGTACGTAACTTCACCATGAAATTCAGCCTCATCTCATTCAGATTTCATCATCCATCGGCAATTGTCAGTGGGTTTAGTTACGGAATTCATTGGATTCAACCATAGAATTGCCTGATTAGTGAGCTTGCAAAAATTGTCATTTGGATTGCTTTCAATGAGAAGATTAAGTGATTAGTGTTCCTTTCCAATTGACCAAACACACAACATATTTCAAAACAAACGGAATGAACTTTATTGCGCTATTTTACTGATAGTAATTTCACCCATGACAAATGAAATCGAAAGCTAACCAATTCTCTTTCAATGAAAGTCTTTGAAGCGAAAACAAAAAATAATTAGGCTTTAGACTCAATGAACAAAGTCTTTAAGGCATTGTGAGTCAAGTCAAAATCACTCGGTCTTTATCCTCTTGGATGGTCTCTCTTTATGTTCCTCGACCCACTGAATCTCGCAGTCCAGCCACTCAATGAATGCCCGCAATAGCCTGTAACTGGAACCTTCCTCGACGGTCATGAGAACTTTGTTCTGCCAGGCCCTGGCATTTGCTTTCAAGTGGAGAGCCCAGAAAGCAAAGGAAGGAGGGTACAAAAGAGAACCCAAATGAGCAACCTGCTCACGCCCAAACTACTGTAGAATCCGATGAGGGAAGTAATAAGCCATGTATGATAAGCCGACTGCTTCTACACTGGGAAATGGGGGCATCTCTCGAGTTATGATTGGAAGCAACAATCAGGGCGAATGCTAGGCTATGTCTCTATAAGTCCAGGAGTTCATCCAGCTATACCAATCATCAACAGAGTCCATCTTCACTAGTTGGGCCCTATTATGGTACAAGATTGTCAAGTAATGGATAGGAGCTACCCGCAACTTCAATTTGTCCATCAGCTATATCTAGGGAAAAAAGGAAAAAAGAAAAGAGAGATAAAAGAATAGAGAGGTGTGAGATGAGAAACCAAGTGAGACGGTGATACTTGGAGTAATAATGGACTCCTGCCAAATTCTGTTGTTTTACTAGCTGCGACCTTATCCAAACCCGTTAGGGTCTCTTTCAAGACAAACCCAACTATGCTCTTCCTACTCCTTAACCTACTTGGCCACATCAACAAAGATATGACTGGCTACCCCGTTACTCGGCACCACCAAGAATTATGCAAGTGAACAAACACACAAGGTGGCCCATCTATACTCCTGGAACTTTTGGTCCCCCAAATCCCATCTACCAGTAAACTTATCAATCAAAGTAGCGGCTGATATCTTACAATTCCAAACACAAGCCTTGGCTTCACCAGGAAACAACCTGCAAATCTTACTAAGCAGTTTGGCATAACTGATCAGAGGAATTAATCCTACCAAATTAGCCCTTGAAGGGCACTCCAGTATAGCCTCAAACTCTTCGAAAGTTGGGCAAAGTTGTTGATGTCCAAATTGGAAGACATGGACGTTTGGATCCCAAAACTGAACTGTGACATTAAGGAAAGGCAAGTCAATGTCTAGCTTGCTAAGAGGAAATATGGAGTTTAATCCATAATTACGAAAATTGATGCGCTTGGCACCGTCTAAGCTATCCATCCATGCAAATAAACGATCCCAAGAAGACATGCCCATCGCTAAAGATGAGGAATAAAGTTTGTGATCAAAGGTTGATTGGGAAAAGGCTTGTGCATGTGAAGAAACCTTCGCGTAAGATGAAGTATTTATAGGCTAAAACAGAGCAACGACGACCTAAGAGATGAAACCCTAAAACTTGAGTAGTATGACTTGATCATTCCCTTGTAGGACAAGAGGTATATTGATAGCAATAACTGATGTACCTTTTTGTGACCAATCCTACCTTTTGCATATAGAGAGCATTAGCACCTTCCAATCTAGGACATGATACACTCCATTTTAGGATTGTATTATTGTCTTTTTGTATGATTTAGTGAATCCTAGATTTCATTTCCAAATTAGGATAGAGCAAGCCTACCCCCAAATAGGCATGAATGCAAATTATGTGCTTATGCGATATTCTGGAAATGATTTGATTTGATTCCGGGGACCAACAGTCAGAAAGACAGTGATTTCATTACAAAAATATAGGAATTTTGATATAGCAGTGATTTGTTTCTGGGACAATATGAGATAGTTAGGGTAATGATCTAATTTGGGGATTCAATTTATTCAGTGATTCAAATTTTGATTATGATTTGAGCAATTAGTAGAAAATTAGCAGGCAATTTTCCAATTTAAAGGATTTGAGTGTGAATTTGAATTCTTACCTTGATGATCAATTGAGAATGATTGCCTTTTCAAAAATTTAAATCCCCAAGAAAACATGTGATCAAAAGACAAAAAAAAAAAAATATTCCAACTTACGTAGAGCCTTGGAGATTATGGAAGGTGTTTGATTGAATAAGAATATTTAAGTCATTGACTTTAGGGGGAATTTCAAATCTTACATAAGGAAGTGACGACAAAATCTTTCATTTTGAATAAAATTCCAGTTTTCCTAAAAGATATTTGATTAGAAGACAATTGTTTGATTAGATACTTGGAATAAATCCAAAACTCGTTGGGAATTTTTAAAATTATGGAAAGTTTTTTATTAGACAAAAATCTTTAAATTATTGACTTTGGAGGGAATTTTGATTTTATGGAAAAGTGGTAGATAATGAGGTAGTGACCAAGTCTTTCACTTTGAAATAAAATCTTGAAATTCTTTAGAAGGCATTTGCCTAGAAGATAATTGTTTGATTGATTTCTTGGAATAAAATTTGAAATTCCTTGAAAAAAAATTTGGGAAAAAAATTTGAGTAGAGTTCGAAAATTATGGAAAGTTCTTTTCATCGAGTAAAAATCTTTGGGCTACTAACTTTGAAGGAACCTTAATTTTATGAAAAAATGTTAGATAAGGAAGTGATGACCAAGTCTTCGATTTTGAATAAAATTCTGGTTCCTCTATAAGATATTTGGCTAAAGGATGATTGTTTGATTAATTCCTTAGAATAAAATTTGAACTCCTCAAAAATTTTTTTTTGGGGGGGAGGGGGGAAAGAAAGAAAAAATTTGAAATTTGAATAGAAAAAGAAAAAGGAAGACTTAATTTGGAAAAAGGATTTTGAAAAAAAAAATGGGAAGTTGTAATCTAATCATATGCTTTTAAAAATAAATTGGGGCACTTTTTGATAAAACAATGGAAATGCAATTGTTTAGGTTGATCACTTTGGTAGGAATTGTTAAAATTCTTCAAAATTTGCTTGACTAGGCAACTATCACCTAACGGGTGATGATGATGACTTTGAGATCCAATGGCAAATGTCAAACAAAATTGACTGGGTCCATTCATATATTCTCAAGTTTGCTGCAACCATCGCTCCTAGAAATGGAAGTTTCCCAAGCTAAGTGGGCTAGATTTCGTCGTTTGTCTCATACTCAAGATATGGTTTATGGAATGCCCGTATTTGCCTCACTCAAGTTGCCGGAGAGAAAGATTCACAAGCCCAAGCCTAGAACCCTTTAGGATCTTAACCTCGAATTCTCGAAGATGCAGGCCTTGGAAATGACAAACCTGATCCATACATCCATGGGCGCTTTGACTATGACTATGGATGTTTTGATCCAAATTCAAAATGAGCTATAAGCCCATATGGTCGCGTCACCATTGCCCAAATCACAAAAGGACCTCAGCGATGTTGGTGCAAGTTAGAAATCAAAGATCATGCAAGTGATGACTGTGCAATTTTGCCAAGGGCTGTGTCAGGACTCCACTAAATGAACCTTTCATCCACTTCGCAAGTCCTCGAGGACAAGAGGTATTTAAAACCTCTTGATCCAGAACATCTGTTAGACCCTTTGTTAGCTAGTTATGACCATACCCTGCATTTCGCCTACCACTAACAAACTGGCCACGAAACTGACCAATGTTCCGATCTCTGCGATAAAATCCAAGATCTCATTGATAGCCAAATCATAGCACCACCAAAACCAAGTGTAACCGCCAATCATGACAAAACGACAACTTCTTCAAGCATTAACTTCATACAGACCGCCTCTACTATCAATCCTAGCCAATACATCATATCTGCCAACCTATCCAAACCAATAGTGCGTATACGTGAAGAAGTGGGAGTAAATGTCATCCAAGACGGATCACAAGAGGATCACTTTGATTTCTAGCAGTCTTCGTTTCTCAAATAGAAGGGTTAATTGCATAATTAAAAGAATTAAAACGGATGGTGCTGCTAGAAGGAGAAGGCAGACTTACAAAAGATGAATGAGTGGAGTTCTTGTTAGGTAAAATAGAACCAGCTGAAGAAATACCAAAAGTCTCCATAACAGTGGAGCAACGTTAGTCCATGGAGATATATGACCCTAGTAGGTTCATTATAATCACTAGCGAAACAAAGCCAGAAGTAGTATTGCCAGAATCTATGGATGTAGACTTCTTGGGAGTGGAGACTTTCAAGGAAAACCTTCTAAACCACCCCCAACAACTTTGATGGGTTCCAACATATAGAGAACCAAGGATGTGGAAGCAAGTTTGGAGTAGAGGATGATGTCGACAAAAATGGAAAAGAAGATGATGAAAAGAAAGAAGGTGAGACTTGAGGCATACCCAGTAGGCTATTTAGAAATAAAGGATTAGGAGATAACTAACATCCAAGAGTCCATTTGGAGTACTTGGAAGAGAAAGTTGCCAACCCTTGACTGCTATAATAAAAGGGAAATATTAGAATGGAAAGATGCTGGGTTGGCTGAAGTCCATTACACTCTAAAGTTCACGACTATGTAACACTACAAGAAAGCCCAAGAAAAAGGAAAATCAAACAAAAACGGATGAGGACTGGATCATAGGGGCTTTGTTCGAAGAAGAGGGGTAAAGAAAAGGTAAATGGGCAAAGCAAGTCACATGGGCTGACTTTGAAACTGGCTTGAGTATTGAGACTAACCTCTGTGGCTTGGGAAACTTACATTCTGAGATGATGCCAAAAAGAGGAACATTGGAAGGGAATGTCACCAAGCATGTAGTCCCTATTGAAAATTTGTTTTGCTCATGGATCTGGTAATAATGAAATAAGTCAAAGTGAGTCAGAAATATGGCCTGTCGAATTCTGATGCGTCGGTATTTTCAAAGTACTGTCGAGTCTTTTCTCATTTTGTTTTTGATCTATTGTTTTCTTTTTCAGTCGAAGTTGGATGTTGGGATCCCCTCCCCACCTCCAAAAAAAGAAAAAAAAAGAAAAAAAAATCTATTAATAATAAAGCTAGTGATTTTGGATACTTGACAGTGCCAAAAGTTGATTGTGTTAAATCGTAAGATTTCTAAAGAAAAAAATGGTGCTTTTTCAAAACTTCAAAAAGATCTAATTGAATGAGAAAATGGAAGATAAGTCAAAATTGAAATGGATGGAATAACATAAATAAACTTGGGTAATGAAGGGAAATCGTCATCTGATCTAGATCGGATCCATGATATCTTTTTGGGACATAAGTGCTTAGTCAATCTTTTAAAAAGAATTCAAAGAATCAACTTTTTCATGATCCTATAAAGGCATGCCTAGAATTGATTCAAAGATTGTCCAACACAAAGGCTTCTCTAGACTCTGAAACCAAATCCATAGCTAGAGTGTAAAACATTGATCAAACTGGGGCAATTTTCCATTCCCCAACACAAAGTAAAGACCGCTCTCCCACCAAAAAAAAAATAAATAAATAAAAAAATTCAAAGGCACGAAGCTGACACCATTTCGGGAACATGATCCGAGAAGGACATTCAAATCGAACAAGAGTTAAACCACCACGACAGAAAAAAAAAAAACTATCATTATGACGAGTCTGAATGTGATGAAATTCACACAATATATTGACCCTGTGAGAGCTCATTAGGTTGAAAATCCCAAAAAGGCAACCTAAGCAAAATTTAGAGCATTAAAAAAAAAAAAAAAAAAAAAAGAAGAAGAAGAAGAAAACATAAAAAAGAAGTGAAAGAAAGAAATAAAAGCTCGCAAGACTGAAAACTCAAAAGAGCAATCTTGGCAAAAATTAGAGCACAAAAGGAGAGAGTTAATACCCGAGTGAACCTGACCCTGAACTACGAATGGCCTAACTCTCATCCTTAAGATACATAGGCAACTTTACCCTAAAGTTCAACCCCATCTCCTTCAGATTTCATCATCCTTTAGTTCCTGTCATTAATCCAAGTGCTTGAATGTCTAGCTCTTGAAAGCGAAAAGCTTTGTTGTGCAGTTCATCGAATCCAATTATTGAATTACCTGCCATTTATGTTCTTTTTCCAATCAACAAACAGCACAACATTTGCAAAAAGAGAAGAAACTTTATTGCAATATTTTATTGATAATAATTTCAAACATGACAAATGAAAGCAAATGCTAACTAATTCTCTTTCAATGAACGTCTTTCAAAGCTAAAACAAAAATAAATGGTATTTAAAATCTAAACTAGGGGCATTGTGAGTCGAGTCAGAATCACTCAATCTTTATCCTCTTAAATGGCATCTTCTTGTGTGTCCCGACCCATTGGATCTCGCGTTCGAGCCACTCAATGAATACCCATGATAGCCTGCAACTGAAGCCTTCCTCGGCAGTCATTAGAACTCTATTCTGCCAAGCCTTGGCATTTGCCTTCAAATTGGAAGCTTGGAAAGCAAAGGAAGAAGGGTACGAAGGAGAACCCAAATGAGCCACTTGCTCACACCCAAATTGTCACAGGATCTGATGAGATAAATACTGGACCATAAGAGTCAGGCCAACTACCTCTACACCCAGGAATGGGGGCATCTCTCGGGTCAAAATTGGAAGCACCAACCAAGGCGAATGCTAAGCTATGTCTCAATAAGTTCGGGAATTCATCCAGCCATACCAATCTTTAAAAGAATCCATCTTCAGCTACTAGGCCCGAGTATGGTACGAGATTGCTGAGTAAGGGGTAGAAGTTGCCCGCACCTTCAATTTGTCCATTAGCCATATCTGGGAGAAAAGAAAGACAAAAGAATAGAGAGGTGTGAGATAAGTGGAAAAAGTGAGTTGGGGTGTGCTAAAAATAGAAATGAGAGATAAAAGAATAGAGAGTGTAAAATGAGAAACCAAGTGAGATGGGTGGTACCTGCAGTAATAATGAACTCCCGCCAAATTCTGTGGTTTTACTAGCACTGACCTCATCTAAACTTATTAGGGTCTCTACCCCAACAAAGTTTTTTTGTCCCTAACCTACTTGACCACTTCAACCAAGACAGGGCTAACTACCCTATTATTTGATACCACCAAGAACTGCGCAAGTAGATAGATGCACAAAGTAGCCCGCCTATACTCCTGAAAATTCCGGTCCTTAGATCCCATCTACCAGTGAACTTATCAATCAAAGCAGCGACTGATAGCTCACCATTTCTAACACAAGCCATGGCTTCACCAAGAAACAACCTACAAATCTCACTAAGCAGTTTGCGATAGCCCGTCAGAGGAATTGGTCACACTAAATCAGCCCTAAAAGGGCACTCTAGTGTAGCCTTGAACTCTTTGAAAGTGGAGCAAAGTTTTTAAGGTCCAAATTAGAAGACATAGACGTTTGGATCCCAAAATTGAACCGCAATGTTAAGCAAAAACAGGTCAATGTCTAGTTTGCTTAAAGGAAATATGGAGTTTAACCCATAACTACGAAAAATTGACGTGCTAGACACTGTCTAAACTATCTATCCATGCCAATAAACCATCCCAGAGAGACATGACTACATAACAAAGAAAAATAACAAGTTTTGGGATTAAAGGTTAATAGAGGAGAGGCTGAGTGAAGAGACCTTCATGCAAGAGTTGAAGTATTTATGGGCTAAAATAGAGCAATGGCTGCCAAAGAGACGAAACCCCAAAACTTGGACATTTCGGCCATTCATGCGTATGCACGTGCCTAGTGCATGCATACAACCATGGCACGTGTGTTCATCCTTTGCTAACAGAGGAGTTTAGCCTATTCAGGGGCACAACATACCATAGATAATGGGGGCATTCCGGTATCTTTATTTGAGTCATTTTAGGTTGATTAGGTTGTTTGCTCAACATTTTTGAGTTGTAATTTTACTATTTCATTTTTCAGTTTTGTTCAAAAGAGTCTTTACTAGATCCATTAAATTAACACAAAAGGAAGGCTAGGCAATCGAAAATAATACTTAAAATTTTAGCAAAAGGAGTTGGATTTCATTGCATATACCATGTAAAATACAAAAGTTTTTACAAAACAGGGGGCATTCCCCAATGGCATCCTATACAAGTGTTTATAAAAATGAAAAGCAAATACAAAAAGGTAAAAAACAAAGGGCTACAAAGAATTAGAAAATACTACGAGTCAACCATGCTAGAATTACAGAATGATAGAGATCATTGAAAAGAAGGATATTTGACTTTGGACACGAGTGCCACTCTCGTATCCCCGAATCATCTCCACCAAGCCTACCACTGTCTTGTAACAGACTTCCACATATACATGAGGAACTTATGTCAGAAAGAGGAACGATGATCAACATTGATAAAAGGTAAAGACAAGAAAAACTGAAAAGACAAATGAATACCTGTTCAACCCTAGGAGAGAGATGATAAGGGATGATGGTCAGCTCAGGAATAAGCAACGCCACTGTGCCCTCTCCAACCATCACCGAGACAGCATAAGGCATCACTGGTAAGCTCTATAACGTCGCCGTAACACCCACACCTCGAGCCAGTGCCGCGCCTAAAACTGGAGTAGGAACCTAGCCTCGTCCTTAGCCTCAACCAGCTGGGAAGATGACAGGATCGAAAGCAGCTCCCACCAACTGTCCTTCCAGATGGGACCAGACTTACTTTATGTAGTCCCCCTCTACCAGCTACCCCTCAGTGTCTATGTCGCTACGAACAAAGAGGAGCTCCTCCTAAATAAAAGAATCCCCTGCTCTCATCTCCCCCCTCTAGCTAGGAGAGATGTTGGAATTTGTAGATGGGCCATGCCCAAAGATTAACGACAGACCCGCTTCAGCAAGTACCAAACTCGACAAAACAGCCCCTCTAGCAAAAGTCGTTGTCGGGTGGCCACTTGAAGAGCCGGGCACCGAGCATCACTAGCAGGGGGCGCAACCACCCAAGCAGGCCACGTGATCTAAAAAGGGCAATACAATGATCAATATACCAGTAGAAGAAAGTGAAGTAGTCAGAATGTAGGTAAGACAGTAAGAGTCATATGGTCGTGGGTGATAGTATCAAGCATTTACCGATACTTAGCGACAATAGAAAGCATAGCAGGATGTTGTCCATTCATATGGGCCCTCTAGTACCAAAAAGCTCGTGGGAAGACGACTAGAGGGACGTCTCATACCCCGGGACCCACCTCAGGGAAGTACTCAAAGAACCACATCTATAGGCAAGTACAATGAATGGATAAATTAGATAAACGGGCAACAGATGAATGGCATAGAGGGATATATAAGCAATGAAAGAAAGATAATATAAGTAATATATGTTCCACAAGCACCAGTATCCGCCCAATCCAATACCATGGTTACGCGAGACAACACTCACATAACCGTACATGGTGGCCAAAGCTACGCCACCCCAATAGTAGTCCTCAATATGGTCCATATCCACCTTGAAGGCCAGTAGGCGGACATGGACCATATTAGACCTATTTGCAAGCAGAACCTCTCAAATACGTATAACAATAACTCTTTGGTGTAATGGGCAATATGAATATGAGAGATCGGTCTACGGCGTCAGAAACGGGTGTAGAACCACTAGTATGGAACCAGTCCACTCTCATGAGACGAAGCAATACCCAAGAAATACCTCAGTGCATTATCCCGTTAAACAAGGTCAGGGTCAAGTATTACGGGGAGGCCGCCGATTGGAAAGCCAGATAGCATCGTGAAATCCTCCGGCGTCATAGTCATCTTGCTAGAAGTAGGAAAATGGAAGCTGTCCATGGTATCCCACCATCTCTCTATGAAGGCTACAAGAAGGCCATCACCAACTCAAGTATCACATAAGGACGCGCATAAGAGGCCAAAGCTGTATCCATCTACTAGACTCCTAACAGTTACAGGGATGGTCGGGTACTACTCAGCTACACTAGATGTAGAGCTGAATCCACAAACGGAACAGGAGCTCTCCTGCAGGAAAAATTAGAGATAGCTAAACTGATGAAAAAGAAAAAGGAAGTGCGATGGAAAGTATGTAAGCGGAGAGATGGAGTTATACCTTGAAGCCCGTATAGGACAAGTGTTGCTCCAGCTCTCAGAGAATCAATGCACGAGGGCTGTTTCGTCCATCTCAAGGAATTGGTCCATCCCGATCTGCGAGGTGTGGGCAAGAGGTACATAAGTGGCAGGGTCGAATGGTGGGAATTGCCTATCTATGGAGTAGTCTGTCACAAGTAACACAATGGCCAATACCATAAGGAGTAGTACAAAAAGTGGCACACGCCATATAAAAGCATAGAAAACAAGTCAAAAACTTAAGAGCACGTGTGTTCATAAGGCAATATGGGACAATAGTGGTAAAAGAGTGACTAAAATGGGCAAATAATCACATACACAAGGGAAACATGGAAAAAAACTCGTCATTCATGAGAAATAATAAAAAAGTCACCATAAAGCTTGTATAAATCTATAAAAGCATGCAACAATGGAAGAAAAGCCGAAAAAGGTAGAGAAAGGTAAGAATATCTGAGAATGATCGAGGAATGGCCAAAACTAGAAACTGTCCGGTAGAAACGGAGGCCACAGAGTGAGGAATTTGAAAGGACAAATGAAAATGCAAACCATCGAGCAATAAGAAGGCACTAAGGATGAAGATAGAGAAGCTAGAGAGGAAGGATAAGTATTTTCAAAAATGAAAGTGAAGGAAATAACGCGTGAAAAGCTATTTAAACCCTTCGGGTTGTCGTTAAACCTCGCGTGCCAGCCGATTGTGCGTGCACATGAGCACTATGCTTGCACACAAACTTGGTGCATGCGCACAAAACAAGATTTTTCTTGAACTTAAGGACATAACTAAAAAAACAAAAAGCTTGAATCCCCCCAAAAAATAACCAAAAAAAAAAAAAAAAACAAAAACAAAAAACACATGACACGCATACCTGTTCATTTCAATTCCCAAGACACAGCGCCACTACTTCCAAGGTACAACTCTATGTCTCCCATGCCTACCACCTCCGCCGGCCGAATCTTCTATGACCGAAAACACCTATGGCTGAAGCTACCTTGGCTAAAGCCAAACACGCCCATGGACGATCAAGACCCACTACCACAACCAACATAACCCATTACCACCTCCACTTCTATGGTCGAACACCTCTTTTTTTTCTTTTTTTTTTTCTTTTTTTACCCAAACACCGAACACACTCACTGTTGAAGCTCCACCACCCCTATACTGTCAACCCAACGCCAACCTCCTCTTAACCAAAACAATCATTGAGACACCTTCGTCTATCTGCACGGAGTTCACCCCTCAAACTCCCACTCGCATAGGAGCGCTCGAATGAAGACCTAAACAAATCTGGATCGTCTTCGATACCCATGTTTTCCCCCGAACAAAGCACCACGACACCTCCATAGATTTGAACAGAGTTCACCCCTCAGACTCCCACTCGCATAGAAGCGCTCGAATAAAGATCCTAAACAAATTTGGATCGTCCTGTTTGCCAGCCTAACACTGACCTTCTTCTTCCCTACTTGGTCCCCTATTTCGAACACCCTCTGTGGATAACAAACTCCTTTATATCGAAACACACTGCTACTCTAATCCCGAACACTGATTTGAAGCTGCCATTGAACCGCCTCTCCTCTTTCTCCATTGTCGCTGCTATATCGACCAGCCATTAATCCCTATTGCTGCAAACATCGCAAATACGGTGATAAATCTGATATGAAAACCCCCGAGATTGGTAGATCTGATATGAAAACCCCAATAAACATCCATCAACGTGCACTGTAACACCAAAAATTAAAGATCAACAGTAATAAACAAAGCACATCTGGGTAGGAAAGCAGAGGGGGATTCAAGTTTAATAAAAGGAAAAAACCAGTAGACAAACACAAGAGGAAGCTAGGTCAGCCGACCACCATAGTCATTGGCGGCAGTTGACCGGCCAAAAGTGAGGCCCGAGATGGAGGTTTTTAGAGAGAGACAGAGGTTTTTAGAGAGGGAATTTTTAATAATTGAATTTGCTGTAGACTTTCTTTTTAGTTGACTTAAAAAAAAAAAAATGTAGCATCACTATGATCAATAAATTCTAAAAAAATTGTAATATATTTGAAACGAGTAATTTTTCAAAAGAGGCCATCTTCTTTTGGTTTTTCTATACCACTTTATTGACCCAACCACTACTTTATGAAAAAGGATTTGAAAGAAAAAGTCAAAAAAGATATTTTGGGAAACAGATGCCTCATTCATGTATTTAAACCCAAGCCTCTAAGATGTTATCAGTCCATAAGAAATATGGGTTGTACTAGTAGTCTTAGGTGCTTGTGGGTGATGATGAAGAAGATGATTTTGGCGATGGTGATGATTATGATGATGAAAGGTTGGTGTAGTTTAGGGTGTTTGGAGCAAGAGAGGGTTGCTCTCTTGCAACTCAAAGCCAACCTCAATTATCCAAATTACAATTTTTTGCCATCCTGGGTGGAAGAAGAAGCGACTGGCAACTGTTGTAAATGGGAAGGTGTTGAATGCGAGTCTACCATTGGGCGTGTCACTTCACTCTCTATTAATGACACGTGGCTCTGGAAGTCTGATTTTTGGTATTTTAATGCTTCTTTGTTTCTTCCCTTTGAAGAGCTCACAACTCTTCATTTACCTAACAATGGCTTGGTTGGTTGGGTTGAAAATGAAGGTAAGTTGCCATCATTCCACCTATCTTGCCTGAGTATTAAGTAGTAGCATTGTAATTAGTATCCCTCCCTAGGTAGCATTTTAACTTCATTTATTGTTATTGTTTTAATATGGGTTTGATTCAAATATATAGCTATTAATATTTGATTATTTTAATTTTTTGCATAAATATTTTACTCAATGAGTCTTAAAAAGTAAACTGTTCAGATCATCAAAACGGGATATGTGGTCAGCTCTTTGGGTCCCTCAAGTTTTATCATATTGAGATGTGAACATGAAAAAAGTCTCATCCTTTAATGTTGTTACAATAATTATTGTTAATTTTATTTATTTATTTATTTATTTTTTAAAAAAAACACTCCAAGTTTTTGAGCTTTGCAATAAAATAAACCTCAATTTTTTAATTTTATCAATTTAAATCATAATTTTTTGATTTGTTTTTAATTTAAATCATTTGTCTATTATTGCTAAACAAAACTGTAAAAAAATAGTGTATTTTTCAATCATTAAACTCAGTGGAAATATGTATTTTAGACATTTTTCGTACATCTATGTTAAGTTTAATGATAAAATTACAAATTTTTTGATAATTTTACTTAACAAAAATAGATGGATAGTTTAAATTGAAAATAAATCAAAATATTAGAATTTAAATTGATAAAATTAAAAACTTATAGTTTATTTTGGCACAAGGCTGAAACCTTCGGTTATTTTATTTTATTTTTATAATTTTCCCATAATTATATTATTTATTATTTCATATGTTACTTGTTTACTAATAGATTTCAACAATTCATGTTGCTTACTAATAGAGTGATGATAATCATGTAACAAATAACAAAGGATTAGTTACACTTTTCACATCTTTATTTTGATTCAAATTTTACATTAGCTTCTATAATTTTAATTTAAACAATTTTATTCCTAAGCTTTTAAGTCTAATTTCAATTTGGTCTTTCTGTTTAAAATTTTGTTAATTTTGTGTATATGTACACCTTAGAAAATTGACAAATTTTCCCAAATTATTAAATTTAACCTCTAATTTAGATGGGAAAATCAAGTTGAAATCTTAGAAAATTGACAAATATTTGAAAAATTATTAATTTTAACTTTCAATTTAGATGGAATGACCAAATTAAATTTAGATTTAAAGTGTAGGGAACAAATTGTTTAAATTGAAACTATAGGAACTGAAATTTAGATCAAACTATAGGAACTGACAATAAATTATTAAAAAGTATGATGATGATAAATTATCAAATTTATTTTACAGGTTTTCCAAGGCTCTCGAGATTAGGCAGTCTTGAAGTCGTTGATTTGAGTTGCAACCGCTTTAATAACAGCCTGCTATCATCCCTTAGTGAGCTTTCATCCTTGAGGCATCTTGATCTTTCGGGGAATATCTTGAACGGATCAACTCATTTTAACAGTAAATCTCCACACATATTCTGTCTTTCTTCATTTCTATCTTTCCTTATTAACTTAAAACGAGGAATGATATATAACTAAGAAATGGATTTTAAATTTGAATTTTATCATCATATTAGGCTTATGTGACCCACCACGGGTTGTGTTTTCATGATTCGAATTGTTTTGTAGAGACTTTTGTATATATTATTAATGAAAAAAATTAGGTCGATCTAATAATCATTGCATTTTCATATTATTGCATTTGTTCCAATAAAATAAATGATAAGTATGTTTTTAAAAATGGATCATCAAATTTTTTGAAAACAAACGAGATAAGAAGAACATATTATGATTATTGGATCGACTTAGCTTCTTCCAATGATGATATACACGTAGAATTCTACAAAATTAATGATTTAGATTATCGAAACAGAATTTATGGTGGGCCCCACGAGGCCTAACATGACTGTCAAGTTAAGATTTTAAACTTGAGAGAATCTCTATCCATAAGAAAAATTATATATAGAATATATACAAAATGATTTGTTAAAATTTTATCAATTCATTTCAAATCAAAATACTGATCAAATTGATTTATTCATTTATAATGTCATTGCCACGTCATTTTGGTGAGATTTTTCAATAAAAATTATAAAAAAAAATATCAGAGTTTGACTCCTGTAATAAAATAAATTCTTAATTTTTAATTTTGTCAGTTTAAATCTTAAATGTTTTATTTGTTTTCAATTTAAACCATCTATCTATTTCCATTAAGTAAAACCATTTTAGTAATCAAACTCAACGAAAAATACTGTTTCGGACATTTTATGTATATACTTACATTGAGTTTAATGACTAAAATATCATTCTTTTGCTAATATTACTTAATAGAAATAGATTGCTAATTTAGATTGAAAATATAACTCAAAATATTAGGATTTAAATTAACAAAATTTAAAATTCAAGGTTTATTTGGTTACCAAGATCAAATTCTGAATTTTTTAAATTTTTTTTTATTTATAATTTTCCTAAAAATATACAATTTCTGCGTGCAAATCATTTCCCTAACTTAAATCAATGTGCATAAGCAAAACTTCTTTTCCATGTAAGTTCTGTGAATTATTTTCTAATTTCAGGTTTTGAAAGACTCAAAGGGTTGAGCAATTTGGAGGTCCTCGACTTGAGTGGCAATCAATTGAATGGCAACATCCAATCATTTCTAAGTAAGCTTTCATATCTGAAATTGCACACAAAAGGATTGAAAAAATAAATAAATAAATAAATAAAATTATGACTCTGGTTCCTAATTGTCTAGCTAAGCTATTTGATTTTTTCTAATATGGTATCAAAGTTTGGTTGCCCAGTAATGTTTTTTTATTTTTTATTTTTGTCAAAAGTATTATTATTATATTTTTAGCGATAAAATTAACATTTAGTGACAAATTATAATTATTTTCAGACTACAACAGTTGTCTTAAAGCTTAAACTTTTTTGGTGGCAAAATTATTTTGTCTGCATTTATTAGCGACATTTTAAAATTTTTTCACTAAAATTCTTTTTTGACTTTTCGCCCTTTTAATGATTATTCTGGCGAAATAACAAAAGTTTTACTTTTGGGAATAAAAGAATTAGTAGTCCCTCAGACTCTTAAATGTTGTAGTGTATCCTGGTAGATTTTTCTTGTCCCTGTTTGTTTGGAAGAAAACATTTTATGGAAAATGTTTTTCGTATTTTTTGATGTTTAGTACAATGACCAACGAAAATTAACAGGCAATATTTTTCATGATTAATAGAAATCAAGCTTATATAGACTAGAAATATTTTTCACTGTTAAAGTGTAAAAAATATTTTCGAACTAAAGTTTATTAATGTCACCACACTACCATCACCACTCTCACTTTCAGCACCAGACTACCATCACCATGGCTATTGCAACCATCACCGTCGCTATTACCGCCGCCGCCACCCCACCACTTTCACTTCCCCCTTTATTCCGCCATTAGAAAATATTTTCTGTCCAAATAAAGGGAACGAAAATTGATTAATGTATAGGACTTTCCATCTAATGCCCACATTGATTTATGACAGATGCCATCTATTCGAAGGAGAGAGTATGGTTGTAAACCTTTTCTTTTTTTTTTTTTTTTTTTTTTTTTTTTTTTTTTTTTTTTTTGATAACTCAGGTATGGTTGTAAACCTTTTCATGCTTCTTCATTTTTTTATTTAATTTTGTTTCAATGAACTTTGCAGAATTAGATGACTTCATTAGTTTGAGGGAGCTGCATTTAACGGATACTCACATCCAAGGTAACTAAAAGAACGAGCATTTTTTTTTTTCATAAATCCTTCTTTTACTACTTATGATTTAATTAGTCTAAATAAAAAATAAATAAATTATGTTTTAATAAATTCTATAGATGACATAGTTACAAAAATGCCATTGTGGGGTGCATATTGTGAGATTCAAAGACTCGTACAGGCTCTACAATAAGGAACGTTGCCGCCCATATTCCCAAAATTTCACTGATATTTGAATTCTAGTTCGTCAGTGTGGCAAAAGCGCTGACAATAACCGTCCATCATGTACACCCGACTTCAAGTCATTCTATCTCAGATTTTACGTCGCCTTGCGAATTCACATCTACTACTTGTTTTTCCTTGTTGGAGTTCATGTTAATTACGTTCGGCACTCTTGAATTTCAAGATGAATATTCACATCACAAATTTAAGGATAAATTGCATCATTAGTCATTGTAATTTAAGCGAAGTGTCACCTTAGTCCTCATAGTTTCAATTTAAACAATTAATCTCAATACTTCCAATTTTGTTGCAATGTGATCTTTCTGTCACTCACCGTTAGAATTTGAAATGAGAAAGGACCATATATAAAACTTGAAGGATCAAAGTAGGAACCACCGATGCAATGAACATAATTTGTTTTGAATTCCACTTTGATTCTTCTAGTTATGCACATGATTTTGTTCCGTTCAAAAACGTTAACAAAGCATGACGAATGGACCACATTGCAGCAAAATTAAAACTATGATGATCAAAGTGAGATTTTTCAATGGTGTAATTTATCCAAAATTTAATGTTGAAACTACTCAAAATTTCATAGCGAATATTCACATCATGAATATTGTGTTGTCTTTTGATTTGATTCTCCCTCTAGAATTTTTTTACATATGATTTTCTAAACAATGTGGATATTTACATTAACAATTTTGAGCAATCATTAGAGACAACAAAAGCCACCCAATGTGAAAGCTATTGCAAAAACGAGAATGTTTCAAATCTTTTGATATTCTAGTAATGTGGATATTTACGAACAATCATCAATGGAGTCTGCAAATCATAATTTTAAATATCGGCCGATACGTATCGGAAAAATAGGGTACCGCAACAGATACAGGCCGGTATACCGCTGAGAATGAAAATTGCAGGAGTATCGGTCGAGTCCCGGTACGTATCAGTCTGTAACCGTTACACAAGCCGCGACGGGCCGATACTCACCGGTTCGGACCGATACGGGAAAGAAAAAGCTGAAAGACTTGTGAAATGATTTTTAAAATTTCACCGCCGCGACACCCGATTCCCGATACGTACCGATCGATACTACCGATACCGATACTCCGCGATCGATACCGTTACGTTATGCGATACCGCGATTTAGAACCTTGCTGCCAATGAAACACGATGATTTCACTAGCGAAAGCTTCACAATGTTGTATAGCCTAGTTTAGAGCCCCGCTTAATGGGCTGTCATATGCCGCCGTCTTGTTATCGCTGACGATCTCGAAGTTCGACTGGTGGTACTTTGGATGAGCCGCTAGAGAGAGAGATTCACAATTCAACATGTTATTGTTGGATCAAATCACAAAAATCTCTAAGGGTAAAAATGTTGATAAAAGAATCCTAAATATGAGAAGTGAGATTTGATAGATCAAATGTTCAAAATAATACGATTTATTGAGATACAAAAATACTTCTTGAACTAATTGGGATACAAGTATATAAAAGCGAATTTACGACTATAAATTCGTTTTATATGACCACATGAATTTTTTTTTTTTTTGGAGGGGGGGGGGGGGGGGGGGGTGGTTCTATTTTGTGGGAGATGCTCAATCTCAAATCAATATACAGGTTTGGAAGGATTATCAATGCTGAGCGATTTGGAGGTCCTCAAATTATCTAGCAACGACTTGAATAACAGCTTCCTTCCATCTCTAAGAGGACTTTCAACACTCAAGTTCCTCAGCCTACGCGACAACCTTTTCAAAGGATCAATTCACGTTAAGGGTTAGTTAATAATATTCTTCAAATTTTTTTAAATTTTGTTTTATCTTTTTTGCTGCAATACAAAATCGACTATGCTTCCCAAAGTACTCTTCATGAGTATTATATTACCCATATTTTTGTGGTCTCTGCCCAGAATTGTGTGGTTTGAGAAACATGGAGGAGCTAGATGTGAGCGGAAATGAGATCGAAAACTTTGTGAATCCTCAAGGTATATATGGCTAAGTATTTGACAAACTCAAAAACGGCAAAATTTATTTTTTCCGTTTGCTATTTGAGGTCGGAGCATTTTATTCCTCTATGGTTCAAATATAGTGTGAAAACCTTGTGGTTTTAGACTTAGACTAAGGTACTGCCACAAGTTTTTCTATCCAAACTAATGGAATGTGTATTACACATACAATTTTTTTAGAGTAGGTTGGTTTTCTCAAAAAAAAAAAAAAAAAAAAAAAAAAAACTAAAAAAAAATAAATAAATAATAATAATAATAAAATAAAAAATTTTAGACAATTTTATCACAGTCTTCTTCAAACCCAAAATTAGATTAAAATTTTAATTAAAATATAATTAGGGATTGATTTAAAATATATAATAAAAAATGTAAAATATAATTAAGGATTGATTTAAATAATTAAATTTAAATATAAAATAAATAATAATTTAGGATTGATCTAAAATTAATTAAATTCGATTAAGATGTTAGGAGTTGCACTAAATAATTAAGGATTTATGATTAATTGTGATCTAAAATATAATTAAAATAAAATCAGATTAAAAATAAGAAATTACAATAAATAATTAAGAATTTATGATTAATTGTTATTTAATTGAATTAATATTATAAATTATAAATTACGTGTGTATGAGAGAGAAGAGAGAATAAAAGTAATAAAAAAATACATATAATTTGAAATTATTACAATCATGTCACTTCTGTACTTAATGAAATTAACAGTTACACTTTGGTCCACCATAACCTCAAAGTGCACAAAGGGATAAATGACTTTTACCCAATAAAAAAAAAAAAAATATGAGGAACTTTCTATGTCCAATTTTTCTACTATGACAATCAATTGTTTTGGTGATGCACTATGCTCATTTTTGACAATGGATCATGCATCTGAACACCAGGCATCAAAAGCTTGAAGCAGCTCAAAGTGATTCACTTGGATGTTGTAAAGCTCAATGCAAGCAATCTAATCAAATCATTGGAATCTTTAATGGCATTATCATCCCTTAAAACCTTGTATTTACAACATAATGAACTCGAAGGAGCATTTACAACTCAAGGTACGTAAATGTGTAGTAATGGTTAGACAATGGCATGCTGTTGATCAATTTTTGTCATGCCTTCACGTCATATCTTAGTTTGTTGCCAATATATATCCTCGAACATGTCATAATTCTTTTTTCTCACTCATTGTATAGGATTAAGAAATCTAAGCAATTTGGAGGAATTGTATTTGGATCGCTCCTCTCTTGACAAGAGCTTTTTGCAAAGCATAGGAGTATTGACTTCTCTAAAGATCTTAACTTTGTCCAATTGTTACCTAGGAGGCACCCTACCTAATCACGGTAACTTTTGATCTCCAAATTTTGCAACTTTATTTCCTTAACCACGTAGAAACAAATTTATGGTATATATCTGGTGATCTTATCTCTCATATCTTTGATAATGCATCCTCATATATTATATTCCAATTGACTTCTCTATTTGTTTCGTATTCTTTTATGGAAACAAAAAATAAATGATACTCATCAATTGATTTGCATTTTGAATAGGATGGTGTGACATGCAAAACCTTGAAGAGCTAGATATCAGTGTAAATCTTCTTGAAGGGAGTCTTCCCCAGTGTTTGAGAAACTTGACATATCTTCGAGTATTCGATCTCTCTAATAATGAATTGACTGGGAATATTACCTCATCCCCCCTCAGTATTCTCTCATCGCTTCAATACCTTTCATTTTCTATTAATCACTTTGAAGTTCCAGCCTCATTTAGGTCATTTGCTAACCATTCAAACCTCAAGGTCCTTTCAGGTAATAACAACATATTGACATCAGAAAGTGAGTTATATACTTGTGTTCCCAAGTTCCAGCTAAGATTGTTTTCTTTCTCAAATGGGAACAATGATAGTTACAATGTAACTCTTCCAAGCTTCCTTTATCACCAATATGACTTGAAAATTGTTGATCTCTCCCACAACAACCTGGTCGGAGATTTTCCAAATTGGTTGTTAGAGAACAACACAAGGTTGGAAGGATTTTATTTGAGTGATAACGCACTTGGAGGGTCTTTGAAGTTTCCATCTCGTCCTAATCCCAACATTTTGGTAATAGATATATCCAATAACAAAATAGGAGACAAGATTCCACCAAACATGAGTTCGATATTTTTGAATTTAGGTGCATTGTACATGTTTGGAAATGCGTTTGATGGTAATCCTACTCCTCTTTTCCATGATATGAACTCCTTGGTGGTTCTAGACATGTCTGACAATCTTTTGTCGGGGCTGATGCCAGAGTACTTTGCCACACATTGCCCTTCATTGCATGTCATTAGACTATCAAATAATAATTTATCTGGGAAAATATCTCCTACAATTTTTAATCTAACTGATTTGCATCATCTACATTTGGATGGAAACAACTTCATAGGAAATATACCATACAGCGTGTCTCTTATGCATCTAGAGACGCTAGACTTTAGTGATAACTATTTCTCCGGGGAGCTTCCAAAATGGATAGGAAATGTAACAGATATAAATGATATTGTAATGTCCAAAAATTATTTTCGAGGTTCCATTCCTAAAGAGTTTTGTAGACTTGACAACCTCAGGTTTCTACACCTTTCTGACAACAATTTGTCTGGTTTTATACCATCTTGCTTCAACCCTCCATACATCAAACATGTTCATTTGTATAAAAATAAGTTTGAAGGTCCATTGCCACATGCATTTTGCAACAACTCTTATTTGACAACATTGGATCTAAGTCATAACTATTTTTCTGGGAACATTCCAACATGGATTGGAAGCCTTTCTGGATTAACCATTCTTCTCTTGAAAGCTAACAATCTCAAAGGTAGTATTCCCAGTCAGTTGTGCCAATTGAACCAGTTAACAATAGTGGATATTTCTCGAAATAATCTTTCTGGTTCCTTGCCACCTTGCTTGGGAAAAACAATTCCTTTTAAAGGTAGTGGTGGTATGTCAATTTGGCCAATGGGATATGCAGAGGATCAATACATGACAATACCAATGCTTTCGTATGTGAACAGCAAAATGTTAGCCAACAAAGATGTCAAGAAAGTATACTTCAATTCAAAAATGATCTTAGGACAAGATGGTGTCAAAGAACAAGTGGAGTTCACAACCAAAAGAAGATCATATTTCTACGAGAGTACAATCCTCTCCTTCATGTCTGGAATTGATTTCTCTTGCAACCAATTAACTGGTGAAATCCCACATGAAATTGGAAATTTAAGCAACATTCGTGCATTAAACTTGTCCCATAACAATTTCAGTGGAACAATTCCAACGACATTCTCAAACTTGAGGCAAGTAGAGAGTTTGGATCTTTCCTATAACAACTTGAATGGGAGAATCCCCTCTCAACTAATTGAATTGAACTCTCTGGCCGTGTTCAGTGTGGCACACAACAACTTATCGGGCAAGACTCCAGATAGAAAAGCTCAATTTGGGACCTTTGAAGAAAGTAGTTATGAAGGAAATCCTCTTCTTTGTGGACCTCCATTACATAATGATTGCAATGAAATCGAGGTGCCATCATCGATGCCAAATGCCCCAAGTAGCCAAGAAGAAGAAGATGGTTTTATGGACATGAGAGCTTTCTATGCGAGCTTTATTGCTTCCTATATAACAATTTTGCTCGGAATTGTTGTGGTTCTATACATAAATCCGTACTGGCGACGGACAGGCGACGGACATGGTTCTACCTCATTGAAGTGTGGATCACAAGCAGCTACTATTTTGTCATGGACAACTTTCCCAAGCTGTTCAATTTTAGAAAAATGTAGCTTCCCTAGTTGAAAAATGGTTACTTGTGCCTAAGTGAATAATTCTTCCTTTCTTGTTTTGTTTAAAACTTATTAATCTGTGTTAGTTGTATAACTCCTTAGCAATGCATATTTCTCTCCAATAAAGTTGTACTTCAAATGTTAGTCAAATGAGGCACATGTACAAACTACAAAAGGAGCAATTAGCCAGGTACATGCACCAAATGTACAAGTAAATGACCAATTGCTCATACTAAAGAGACTTGGAGAGTACATGAAAGTGGAAACATTAGTCCCAAAATTACAGTTTAGTCAAATTCTTATGCATTGAAAGGAAAGGAAAGAAAAGGAAAGGAAAGGAAAGCAAGAGAGACATTTTTTAGAATACAATGAAGGTATGATTATTTAGCTCAAAAAATTCAATAGACAACCACTATAGGAAATTCTGTCAGTAGTGGCGTTTAAAAAACACCGTTGTAGAGTGAAAAAAAGTAGTCAAAAGTTATTGGAACGCTTAAAACCAAACGCTGAAGACGCGGCCATCGCTTTAACTTTACGACGTTTGATAGACGTTGCTAAAATCCTATACAAGACGTTTATTAAATGGCGTAAATATGGTGAAATACCATCTGCTGACCTTATTAGTGGCATTTTTAAAAATGTCATTGTAGCTTGTTTTTCAAAAGAAAGAAGCAAAACATAAACAAGGCATACGAAAACTTGTGCTGTATCAAAACACCAAATATTCCTATTTCCTTAAATTCCTAGTCAATGAGCATCAATCAATCAAAGGGCCTTTTTTTTTTTTTTTTCCCCTTTTTTAGATAAAACAAGCGACAATCATTATCATATATTACTAAGAGAAACACCATCATCAGTTCACGAACTTTCTTTGCAAGAACATGAGCTGGCCTTACTAATGACCATTGAACTTTCAGAATCATAGTTCTAAATATTGGCTAATACGTAGCGTATCGGCCGATACGTATCGGAAAAATAAGGTACCGCAACGGATACAGGCCAGTATACCGTTGAGACTGAAAATCGCAGGAGTATCAGCCGAGTCCCGGTACGTATCGGTCTGTAACCGTTACACAAGCCACGACGGGCCGATACTCACCGGTTCGGACCGATATGGGAAAGAAAAAGCTGAAAAACTTGTGAAATGATTTTTAAAATTTCACCGCCGAGACACCCGATTCCCGATATGTACCGAGCGATACTACCGATATCGATACTCCATGATCGATACTGTTACGTTACCCGATACCGCGATTTAGAACCTTGTTCAGAATACATAAATAAACAAACTCAGAACTAAGAAGTTTGATATCAACCACACTCTATTGCTTTTGCACTACACACACTCAATTCCAACTCTGTTCTTATTAGAACAAACCCATGCCATACCAGCTTGATGGGTTAGCTGTTGCCACAAGCCATCAATAATAAAGGTCCAACTCGGTAAATATTTACAAAGAGTAAAAAAGTTACTAAGAAGAAAAAAAGAGCTATCCACCTTACCATTCTAATTGATAATTTGAATATAACTAAGCTAAGTTCTTAATCTTCCAAGCTATTGACATTGCTTACTCTAAGACATTAAACACCAGCATATCAAAATGATGAGAAACAACATAATAGTGGAGAGAGAATAATATTTTAAAATGTTTTTTCTCCTCTATCATAGAAACAAATATGAAAAGCATGAACTCCCTCCAAACATCAAATGAAAATGGAAGCAACAAGACATGAATCCATTCTCTTCATCATAAGAATAAGCATGAGAGAAAAGAATTCACCATATGATCATGTTGTTAAAATTTAACAATTTGTAATAAAGTTTTAAGTTGGTGTGGTTGTTGTAGTAGGTGAAGTTGGTGAAGCTGTTGTGGTTGTTGAAGTAGGTGAAGGTAGTGGAGTTGTTGAGGTTGGTGGTTCATTATCATTGTATTAAGAAATTGGTAGCCTTGCCTATATAATGGTAAGAGCTCCTCATTTGTAAACATCAAGCAAGAGCAATACAAACCTTTTGAGCTCTCTCTTCCTCTCTCTCTCTACATCTCTCTCTCGCTCTCTATATATATATTTGGGTTTTTAATTTTCTCTTTCTCTAGAATTTGGTTCCATTATAATTTCCGCAAATATACCTTGCACCCAACATATTTTATGGTATCAGAGCCAAACCCCTTTTCTATTCATACTATTTACTCTAAATCTTGCCCATGGCACCAAATTCAATCATCACCACCTTCAACTATACTTTCAATCAAATACCCATATATGACGGAGAAAATTATGGTATTGGAATATTCAAATGAAGGCTCTTTATTTCTCAAAATCTATCGGAGATAGTGGATGAAGGTTTCTCTATTCTAGAAGATCGTGAAACATTAGCATCATGGACACAAGTCAAACAAAAGGAGTACAAAGAGAATAAGAAGAAAGATGCAAAGCATCACACAATATACAACAGGGGGTAAGCAAATCTATTTTTCCTAGAATAATTGGTGCAAAAAATTCTAGAGATGCTTGGGAAATCTTAAAACAAGAATTCCAATGTTCTGAAAAAGTTATCTCCATTAAACTTCAATCTTTATGGCGTGATTTTGATAATCTAGCCATGAAAGAAAATGAGACTGTCCAATCTTTCTCTACAAGAGTTACAAAAATTATAAATCAGACGTTATGGAGATACTATCGAAGAGAGAAAATTTGTTGAAAAAATATTGAGAAGTTTGCCACAAAAATTTGAGCATACTATTGCTGTAATTGAAGAGTCAAAAGACCTATCTAAAATCTTTTTTCATGAACTTATGGGTTCTCTCGACGCCTATGAAAAAAGAATGGCCAGACTCATTGGACCAGATGTAGGAGCAAATATTGAGCAAGCCTTCCAATCAAAGCTCAACATCACAGAAAGTGGACTTCTGGAGAACCAGAGGTCATGGCATAGATCAACAACAACAAAGAACGAGATGCCAAAATTTTGGTATTCGTAGCCGAGGAAGAGGAAAAAGAAATTTTCACTAAGAAACATATCGAGCTGGTAGCACAAAATTTAATTCTAGCTATCATGCGTGTGGTAAATCTAATCGTAAATCCAAGGATTGTATTTTCAGATGCACCAAGTGCAAAATTCCTAACCATACACAAAAGGACTACTGGTAAATAAATAAATAAATAAATAATAAAAAAATAAGTGAAAAGTGAAGCAAATTTTTCTAAAGAAAATGATTCGGCTCAAGTGCTCTTCTCTTGCATGAGAACACAAAAAGATGCACTCAACACATGGTACCTGAACAGTGAATGTAACAACCATATGACAGAAAACCAGAAGTGTTTTATGCAAATGGACAACCAAATCTCCTCTCGAGTCAAATTGGAAGATGGAAAGCAAAAACCAGTGAAAGGCAAAGGAACCATCGCGGTACCAACCAAGGAAGGTAAAACAAAACTTATTGATGATGTTTTATATGTCCTTGATTTGACTCAAAATTTATTGAGTGTTGGTCAATTGATTCAAAAAGGATAGTCAGTAAATTTCGATAGAGATAAATGCAAAATAAAAGATAAACATAATTCACTGGTGGCAAGTGTCAAAATGGCACCAAACAAAGTGTTTCCACTTACCATGCCACTAGATAAAAAAATTTCACTGAAAGTTGACAAGACCAATGACTCCATTGTCTTGCATTTGAGATATGGACATTTAAACTACAAAGGACTGGAACAAATTAGTCAAAAGGGCATGGTAATTAGGCTTCCAAAAATTGAACAAAATGACAAAACATGTGAAGGATGCATATTTGGAAAAATGCACTGATTACCTTTTCCCAAGATTGCTTGGCGAGGAAAAGTTCCACTTGAACTGGTACATGCAGACATTTATGGACCAACAAGAACTCTCTCTTTTGGGAACAAAAAAATATTTTCTTCTCTTTGTTGATGATTTCAACAGGTTGATGTAGGTCTACTTCTTGGAACAAAAGTCAGAGCCTTTCTCAACATTTCTCTAGTTTAAGAAGATGGTAGAAAGACAAAGTAGTCATTTGAAAATGCTTAGGACAGATTGAGGTGGAGAATTCTTGTCTAAAGAATCCGCTAGTTATTACAAAGATGAAGGAATCAACCGCCAATTGACCATTCACCACACTCCTCAGCAAAATGGAGTGGCAAAAAGGAAGAATCACACCATTGTCGAGATGGCAAGGAGTATGCTCAAGGCAAAATATCTTTTCAACAATTTTTGGGCTGAAGTAGTCAACACTGCTGTTTTCATCCTTAACTAATCTCCAACAAAGGCTCTTGTTAACAAAACTCCCTATGAAGCTTGGCATAATCGCAAGCTGGTGGTAAATTTTTTCAAAGTTTTTGTATGCATTGCATATTCTCTTGTTCCTTCTCAATATAGGGAAAATTTTGATTAAAAAGGAGAAAATTTTATTTTCATTGGTTATTACGACAAATCAAAAGGCTATCAACTTTTTGATCCAAAAACCAAACAATTGGTGACTTCAAGAGATGTGCACTTTGATGAAATGAAAGCATGGGATTGGAAAAATTCACATGAGGTTGAAACATTCATACAACCAGATAAAGGCAAGCTAAGTTCTTCCAATTCAAATTCACCAATTCCACAAGGTTGTTTTGAAGAAAGTGACTCAGAATCTAATTCAAAATCACCATTAGACAGGTACGACCTTTAAGAGAAATTTATGGTTCATGCAATTTTGCATTTTTCTCCTGTGAGCCACAGAATTTTGAAGAAGCAGCTAAAAGTCAAGGTTGGCAAAAAGTAATGGATGAAGAGATGTTCACAATTTTCAAACATCAAACTTGGGAGCTTGTGGATCATCCTAAACAAAAAGATGTTGTTGGACTAAATTGGATCTACAAAAACAAAATGAATGAAGACAACTCGATTAAAAAATACAAAGCTTGTCTTGTTACAAAAAGGCTACTCACAACAACCTGGAGTACATTTCAATGAGATATTTGCACCAGTTGTCTGAATGGAAATAATTGGAACAGTTTCAGCCCTGGCAGCACAGCTGGAATTGCCGGTCCACCAACTGGGCGTAAAATTAGCATTTTTGAATAGCGATCTCGAAGAAGAAATATATGTGGAGCAACCACAAGGCTATGTAGTGGAAGGAAAAGAAGATATGGTATATGTAGACACCCCATTTTTGACAGTCCTCTAGACTTGGACGTCACCGTTGGAACACTCGGTGATTATCCATGTTTGTGTTCGTTTGGAGTTCCCGGAGTTCTCGGCTCGCGCGTCTTGCCTCAGGACCTCCGAACTCGAACGTTTTGTGTTCGATTTTGCACCAAACACTTGTGTTTTGCCTTGGAAGGGCAGGGAATGCTTTGTGAGGCATCCCCACACACCACCGGCACTGGCTAGAGGCCACCGGCTGGCTGGTGTTGCCACCGGCACTATATTGTGCCGGTCGGCACTATTTTGTGCCGGTCGGCACTTGTTTTGGCAAAATGACCATTTTGCCCTGCCGACCACTGTGCAGCTGCTTTATGAGATATTTTTAGACAGCTATATGGCTTTAGCCTCCCCTCCATACACGTGTATGGAGGGATGCCCTCCTTGTAAGCTTGTTTGGCAAGCTTTACAAGATTGATGCCTATAAGAGAAGGGCTTCTCTCTTGGCTCAAGGGTTAGAAGGTTTTTTGTGAGAGAGGTGAGAGGAAACTCTGGTTTTAGGTTAGAAGTTCTATATCTATCCTATGTCCATACTTCTCTCTTGTTTTGTGTAACTAGGTGTTTGTGCCTTACTTTTGCACATCAACACCTAGTGTTTCACCTTCTCTTGGTTACAGAGGTCCTAAGAGGTTGTTCTTGGTGTTCTTGGCTGGATTGGAGCTCAAGGAGGCAACAACATCAACTCTTGTGAAGGTGATCATCAAGGGTAAGAAACTAGCTCTTTTTACCCCATTCTTGCACCTTGTTTTTACCTAGTTTAGAACTGTTTTTGTGCTTAGTGATTAACACATAAAAGTTCTGTTTTTTAACCCTCTTCATTGTTTATTAAGAGTGTTTGGTGGTTTGGGTAGGTTTGACCACCCTTAGGCCTTGAAAAGGCCACTTTTTGTGCTATTTTGTGAGAGATCCGAGACTTTGGTGTTAGGATCTCTCCACCACTGAAATCTTGAGGGATTTCAGTGGTGGAGATGATGCCTTAGAGTCCCAAGAAGGAGAGGGCCTCCCCCTCTCCTTGATGTCCTTGAAAAGGACAAGTTTTAGCCTCCAAAGGAGCACCATGTTTGGTTGTTTGTTGAGCATGTTTGGTTTGTTTTTCATGCTTATATTGCCATGATATAACATGTTTCTAAGTTGGTTTTAGCATTCTTTGCATGCCTTGCATAGTTGCTTTGTAATGCCTTAATAGTCCCTTAACATGCCTAGGTTGTGTGCCTCTATTTCTAGCATGTTTTAGGCTTAGATCCATGAAGCTTGTATGCTTATTTTGCCATGCGTGAGGTCTGTCCATGCTTGTTTTGGTCGGCCATGACTCGCATTACATAGCTCCTTTGCATTTGGCTTGTTGGCCCTAAGAGCATGAGTGTGTAGCATGCCTTGCTTGCTTCTTTTTTGATGGTTTGGAACCATTTTGCATGCTATTTCAGTCCTTCATACATGTTTGTTTGATTGCTTAGCATGCCTCTTTAATGCTTTAAGAGTATGTGTTAAATGCTCCATGTTTTGGCTTTAATGCATGCCTTTGGATTCATGTCATCTAGATGCCATCTAGGTGGTCCTTTAGGCTTAGTTTTATGTGTTAAAACTCTGTTTTTAAGTGTTTAAGTATTGCCATGTGTGGTTGTGCTAAGTGTGGTTCAAAGCCTCATTGACTTGCTTTGAACCTTAGACCATTTGCATGCTTTGTTTGGCTTGTTTTGTTGCATGATTTGGCATCATGTTTTGCATGAATTTCAGAGCTTTTTCATGTATGCTAATAGTCCATGTTTGTGCCTCTTAGATGTGTTTGAGAGTTGCTTAATTGTGCTTAAGTGTTGGTGCCTTAACTTGTGCATGTGTGCATGTGTGTTTGGCCCCTCATGATGTAGCACTTTGGCCACTGATTTTAGGACTATTTGAGCTGCCTAAGTCATGTCTAAGACCATCATTTACTTGGTTTGCATGCTTGCCTTGCATGTTTGCTTGGATGCTTTGCATAAGTGTATTGCATAGCCCATGTTGCATGATAGATAACATGCTTAGGGTTGCATGTGTATTGTGCATGTTTGGCCTCTTAAGGTGAAGTATGATGGAGGTTGAGCACCCTTGTTTGTTTGTTTGCATTGTATGCATTTGAAATCAAAGTTGCATTCTTGGTTCTTAGGGCCATCACGCATGGAAATGCGCGATTGGTGGTCCGGGAATCAGAGGCACATGCCCCTTTGAGTCAATAACATGATAAGGGATGTGTTTGGTGCATAAATGGCTTGAATTATATTGTCATGCATAGATTTCCCCTCTGCTGCTGTGAGTTGCAGGTTCTGCAGGCATTCAGTGCCGGCCGGCACTATTTAGTGCCGACCGGCAGTCAGCAAACAGCCGATGGCTTTTTTTTGTGCCGGTGGCCTCCTCCTTCAGCCGGTGGTGTCCTACCCCAGCCGGTGGTGATCCCCAGTGCCCTGAGAGGCACTCCTGGGACTTTGGCAATTTTCTGAGGAGGAGAGCAGAGGAAGCAGAGGCAATCCGTGCATGGCAGTGCGGTTCCGAGCCAGTCCCGAGCGCATGCTGCATTTGGCCCTCATCCCGAGGCGATTTACTGTTTAATTAGATTAATTAATTATCTGATTAATTTAGTTAATTTGTAATAATTAATTAGCTTGCGTAGTTAATTAATTTGTATATTCTTTCGGTCCCTCCGAGCGAGGGCGTATCTGTAATAAGTGCGTGTGAGTGGATGTATGTCTTCCAATCCCCACTTCTTTCTTCCCTTTTATTTACTTGCTTTGATGGTTAGTATTAGGGCACAGTTAAATTAGCATACCTTATGCAATGCATGCGTGCATTCATGCATTTGTTTACATGCACCGGGCTCGGTACATCATACAAACTGCATCGTACTTTCGATTTCTAAATTGAATACGTGCTACTCGCGCATTTCACATGCCATGTTTAGGGTTAGCCGAGCCTACTCTAGATTGCATCTATGCCTGTGTTGCATTAGTCATTTAACATGAACTAGGTCATGCATGTTTTGCTAACTAGTTTATTGTTTTGGCACGGAGTACGATGTAAGTTTTTATGCTTTAGCATGTCGCATGCGTGTGAACGTTTGCCATGACAGCATGCTTGCCATGCGGCTAAATGCTTACGTGATAAATTGCTTGAATGCCTGTGGGTGGAGGTTGGTTTGCGTGAGTTGGAACAACTCATTGAAATCCGTATTTTAGCCTACTTTCGAGTAGCAAAAACCAACACGTTTTTCGAGACAAAACGGATATGCAATGTTTATTTCCAAGTTAGGCAATCTAGTCTATACTTGTTTGCTGCGCGCATAACATAGTAATTCTAGGCTAATAATTGGAATAAGAGCATGTAACGTTTTCAAAATCGGATATCATGGTTAGTAGAGGCCGGTCTTCGAACCGGGCGAGAGGGGGTGCTCATAGATGACCTTCCCCAATCGTACCCAAGCTCCCGAGCCAAGTCACTTTGGTGATGACGGACATGTGGCCTTCGGCACCGAGTCAGGGTTTCCTAAATTTCCCATTTCAAAAATATTTAGGTGGCGACTCTGTATCTGGCAAAGCAGTCCATGTTTGGCACTTCTTTTCAAAAATCAGTTTTTCTTCAAAACGATTTGCCAGAGTTGGACTCTTTGGTTCAAGATTAAGAACCGTGACATTTGAGTCCTTTGAACTGTAGTGACCAAATATCGAACCAGAACGCGGGGGGGGGGGGGGGGGGGACTCGCACCTCTTCCCCGGGATGCGTTTCGGGGACGTCTACAGTTTCTGGCGACTCTGCTGGGGGATGTTTAGAGAGCTTGACTCGAACTCGTGATATCCTGTTTTGACTGCACTTATGTGTTTCTTTGCATTGCATGTTCATTGGTACGCCTAGGACACCGTGTTGGCCATCTGCTATTCCTGAACGGTTTGCTGGAGGCTTGTCTTGTCAAGACATGACCATAAGGCTGACTGGTTGCGGGCTCTGCCAGTATGGGAACACAAACCCCGGTTTTACCGGGGCACCCTTTTCGACCTTTCGACCTAGTGCATATTCGGAATCCATAGTGACCATTCCAAACTAAGACAGGTTGCTTACCCGATGTTAGGTTGTTTGAAACCGCTGTGTGCGTAGTGAAACCCTAGCTCCTGACAAAATAGGACAGGGAAACCCTACCCCAATATAGGGGTGTTTTGGTTCTCATTTATCTGCTATGTGCTTCTAGAGTGTATCTCTGCAGGAAAGTACATGTCAGTTTACCAGTGCAAGTATCCGGCCCGAAGGGCACCAGTATCAGTGTTGTTGAGGAATCGGTTATATCTGCGGGTATCAGTTCAGTTCTGGGAACAGTGATTCCGGGGGAACAGTGATTCCGGGGGAACAGTAATCAGTAGTAGAGATCAGTTGTTTGACTGTGTCTGCGTTTGATCTGTTTTGGGCTGAAATGCTGTCCGTTTTTCCTTTCAGTTCAGAGAATTCAGAAAGTTGATACAGAATAGCCAGTGTTTTCCCCCTTTGCTGAGGCAGAACTAGGGATGACGCAAAGTTCAGAAGAAATAGTGGTTATGACAGCCGCGTTGGATCAAGGGATCACCCTACAGAGTGAGGCCGGCGTAGACACGCAGCATCCTCCTAGGTCGCCCGCTACACACCCAATCTGGGCCCCCCAGTTCTATCAGGCTCGCGAGCCCACTACATTCGAGTTAATGGGGATGATAGGTGATCTCCAAAGATCTGTGGCAGATCTCGCTTACGGGATGTCAGCCTCGCTACCGGTTGCACCGTATGCCGGAAATTTTGAGCCCCAAGAGCCCCCGCTACTGGGGCGGATTGTGATCGAGCTTAATCAGCCGGAGATGGCCTCCACATACAACAATGATGTACCAGTACCAACCCAAACCTCTCACCAGGCTGAGGCCAAGGGCAAAGACAAAGCAAAGGCAGATGCCGATCCCGTTGAACAACTGCTGTGGGCAGTCGAGGTTTAAGAGCCGGGGGGATGAACAAACAACAGGTATCCGCGATGACAACCAAAATTGTGAAGGATGCTTTTCCCACTCTACCTGAGGATAGTTCAAGCCAGTCGGAAAATCGGGATAGACCCCGTTATGTTGAAACAGTTTCTCTCACTCCCAACCCCGTACCTAGGAAGGATCAGAAATTTAAGCCCGCACCTGCCGATCCGTTCGCCAGCACGTCTAACAGGAGCACTCAGGCTTCAAAATACCAGCCCCGGGGGCGGAGGGTCTTCCATCCTCTCTACATGCCTTTGTCTAGGGGCACTTCTGATTTTGGCCAAAAAGGGGCATCTTACACCCCTTGAGCCTAGGCCGCTCCCCAAACCCCTTCTAGCAGGACATGATGCCACTCAGTACTATGCGTACCACCAGCAATCTGGCCACTCCACCGATAACTGCTTTCGCCTCCGCCACGAGGTGCAGGATCTGATTGACAAGGAGGTTATCCTCCCACCCACCTCAGCTAAATCCGTCACCACTCAGTTGTTGGATTTTGAGGACACCGATACTGCGAGTATGTAATTGGGATTCAACCGCCTGCGGGCAGCGCCTCGAATTTTTGATGTGGCATCTGGCACGCATTTTTGAGCATCCGCGAATGCTACTTTTGTAAATCCTGGCTCGGGTGTCGAGTCAGCCTTTTGTTCTATTTTGAGTCTGTCTCTCTGTCCTGAGTCAGTCCTTTTTGCTTAAGGGTCTGTCTTGTTGTAACGAGTCAGTCCCCCCCTTTTTGTATAGAATAACAGGTGACTCCGGGGTTGTTGCCTCAAGCACCGTTTTGTTTTGTAATTACTTCTTTTTGCTTTCTTTTTGGGTCTACCTCTGTTGTGGAGCCAGTTTACATCCGGGGAACCTGAATGAAACAGCCGCGGCTATCGTGTTCCCGTACTATTTGTTTTGGGCTAGTTGTGCCAGAGAATTCGAATGGGGTGACAGCGCATTCCACGCGCTCTTGTGTGCCCTAATAATTATTGTTTTGACCTAAGTTTTTCAAACCCTTTTGAACACTGCGGTGAAAACAAAGAGGGAGGAATTCCTCGGGATTTGCAAAACTTTGATCAAACTGAGAGAAAGAGAGGCGTGCTAAGCCCTTAATGAATGAAATCATGCTTGTTAGTGTGAGTACTGAGAAGGACCCTAGCTTGATCCAGATTGGTCCCACACTGTCTTCAGCGCGAGCGATTTGTCGCTTTCTTAAAAACTTTCAAAAAAATGTTTTGCGCGGTCCTGCAAAGACATGTGTGGAATCGCTCTTGAGATTGTGCAGCTTAGGATCGCTCTCAGCCTCGAGACTTGAGTCCTTGCCTTCAAACCTTGAACTTGCATTCAGAATGTTCAACGGTCAACCATAATATAAGGCCTGTGTGGCCAGATTTGAAGCAGCCCTCGAACAAGAGGCACCAAAGTCAGATCAAGAAGATCAGACCTCATCAGAAGAAGCTTGCGAAACTAAATCGGAAGCACCCCTCAAACTAGGGGCAAAAGTGTCCGATGTGCTCGAAGAGCCGAAGATGGATCCTTCTGCGAATCAATACAGCAGTCATTTTGCGGGATTCAGATGACTTCAGGATCTCAAAACCATTTGGCATGGACCTGTTACACTTTTCCCCTTTGAGAGGCTCGCTGGGCCGAAAACCCGGAAGGGCGACCCAGGCAAAAGTTAGAGCAAGAGAAAAATACAAAGAAAATAAAGGAAAAAAATACAAAAAAAGAGAAAAAAAAAAAAGAAGAAGAAAAGCAAAAAAGAAAAATGCAAAAAAAAAGAAAAAGAAAGAAAAGAAGCTCGCAAGGTCGAAAACCCGCATTGGGCGCCTTGGCAAAAGTAAGAGCCTAAAAATAGTGAAGGTTAAAATACCCGAGTGTACCTTAACCGGAACTACGTAAGGCTTGATTCCCATGTTTGGGATACGTAGGCAACTTCATCTGGAAGTCCAGCCCTTAACGCTTTCATAGCGTCTCAGCCCATGTAATGGTTTTGATTACCTATGCTTCCTCCGAATCCGATGTCTCGGTTGCAACAACTGGAGCTGCGTGATCAACTTCCTCTTGAAGTCAAACCACCAACACCTTCCAGGTGACTGTGTCCATATATTGGTTCAAACCGTCTTCGTCTCCTCCGCGTCCGAAGGTCCGACCGTCATCAACAAGGACTGGCTTACAATATGCCGCGGCATTATCCAAACAAGGGGCAATTTTCCGTTGCCTCATATCGCCATAAAGTTGCCCTGAGTTGCCGCCCAAACTAGGGGCAACTTTCCGTTGCCCTCTTCCCCCCCCTTCAAGCAAGGGGCAATTCTCCCAAATTGCCTCCGATCCGAGGTTGCGTATCTCGAGGGTAGGTTCTGTGCTTGTTGAGCATTGACTGTTCGCGAAAATAGTTTTTGAAATTATTTTTTTACTGAGGTTGACTATTTTCTCGAAAATTATTTCGTGTTCCAAAAATCGGACCATGTTTGGACCCAAAAAGGAAAACTTTCAGTGCTTACGGCCTGACTTGCATGATTTTCAAATCAAAAAGTGAACAAGCATGTTAATCTAACGTTCATTTTGATCAAAACTGTTTTAGAAAGAAAACAAAAGAAATGGTCAAAGTAATGAACTAGGGGCACAGTCGAGTCGGGTATTCCGCCTCTCCTTTGTTATCGATGTACTTGCCAGAAAGGTACCCTATCTATCAGAAGAAATAGCCGTGAGCTAGCTGTATCGGGCGTGAATCCGCCGCTTCCTATTCATCCATCAATCACCCTGGGGAGGGACGAAAAATGAGAGAATAAAGAATAGAGAGGTGTAAGTTGAGAGAAAAGTGAGCAAGAGGGTTTTGAGAGAAAAACCGAGCTTGAGGGTCGAGTGGCGTGAGAATCACACAAATCAGAAAGGGTGGGAAACCTGCCCGGAGGGATTGGCTCCTCAAGGTCTTTTGTTTTCAAGCACGTCCGTGTGTCGTGTCCTTTGATTCGTCGGTCTCAATTTAGCTTTGAGTCTTTTCCGAGTGTGTCTCGTTGTGTTTTGGTCGTGTGCCTTTTATTTTCTTCACTTGAGTCCTTTCCATTGTGGTCAGTTGTAGGCTCGATGCCCTGGTTGTGAAATCCCTTTTCCAAAGTCAATCGTTTGTGCTCAGAATGCTGTGCCATTCTCTACATTTATGCGAGGCAAGAGAAGAAAAGGAAATTTTGGGACATCCGAATGTGTTTCAACTTCAACTGTCTCAGTTTTGGTGATCCGTCTTGTCAGATTGGGCCAATTGTTCAAAGTTTGCCGTGTGCAGAATGGACCGGATATTGTATTGTGAGCTGTATGCAGATTAATCCCCAGCAGAATATGGGCTATTTGTTCAGTTTGAGCAGTGATTTGTCTGGGTTATTTGCTGTTAGTTGGTTGGTTATCCGATTATTACAGTGCAAGTGCTCAATTTTCAGACAACAAATCGTAATCATTTACATTTGAGGTGTAATATGATGCAGTGCAATGCAAAGTACGAGGTATGTAAATAAAATACTTTTCAGATAAAAGTTTGTTTCATATCATCGTCTTTTCAAATACAAAGTTTTGAAGAAAGCAAAATCTACCTGCGGCAGTACATGGTACTCTATCTACCAAAAAGAGAAAAGTACAATAAAAGAAAATGAAAGAAAAAAAGCAGCGAAAAATCATCATCAGCAGCAACCTCACGCCTGAGGATCTGTCCTGGCCCACTTCCTGGGTAGAAGCCCAGGAGCATCGTCGGAAGCATCGCTGTCAGAGCCCGAGCCCGAGCTATCCCCGGCCTCCTCCTCGGACGACTCCGCCTCCATCTCTGACTCGCCATCACCTGGAACTGGTGCTCGCGAGCTACTCCCGACATGAGCGTGTCTCCCTCTGGTACGGGGGAATATCCTGCCATCCCGAGTAAAAAGGGGAGGCCCAGCCGGAGGAGCGCCGCCCACTGGCGGAATCGGAAAGGGAGGCTGAAAAATACGAAAAGCAAATGCATCAGAAAGCCGTGAAGCAGTTTATCAATGTATGAGTACAGTGTGTGAATGCCGTGAGCAGTGAATCAGTATAGAATGCGATGTATGAGTACAGTGTGTGAATGTCGTGAGCAGTGAATCAGTACAAAATGCAACGTATGAGTACAGTGTGAATGCCGTGAGCAGTTAATCAGTGCAGAATGCAGTGTGTAAGTATCGTTTATCAGATGCCGTGAGCAGTTTATCAGATTTTGTGTAATGCATCAGTATGTATGGAACAGAGTATGGTTTGAGACTGTGGTCCGAAGAACGTACCGGAAGACTGTAGGCGGCCATGACGTCGAGGGTCCGCTGCAGCATCCCCATCAGGGAGGCACACAGCTCCACCGACTGCCGTGTGTACTCGGAGGAAGCCTGCAAAAGTATCGGATGCATTAGTATTCTGCGGAATATCAAATAAACTGAAATGGAATGACAATGCAAGATGCAAAGTGAAGTAATACGTACCGGGGGTAAGTCGGGAATACCGGCTAACTCGTGACCAGCCGGGGGAGGAACGAAGGGGATCTCGTAGGTCTCCCCACCCTGCCCCCTGTACGTCAGCATAGTGGGCAGAGCGGGCCAACCGGACCCTCGTCCCCTCTGTACCCCACCTCTGCCTCGGACTCGGGCTCTCCTCAAAGATCCCACTCCTGCTCCTACCTCTGCCCGAGCCGCCGGCACCGCAGGACTCCCTCGCTCAGTCTGGCGACCCCCGCTCAGAGGCCGCATAATGAAGGTCCGGACGTACTCAGAGTAGTCGCCCTCGCCCCTATAGCCGCCCTCGTCCCAGCCAAGGGTGTAGTCCTCCATCTGTTGCGGAGAAAACCTCTTGGTGTCCCTCATGTGCTCAGAAGGTGAACCGGAACTATCTGCTCTGGCAACCCGAGGGTCTGGCGCAGAAAACGCTCCCCCAGGTACCAAGCCCGACAGACCGGGCCCTCCAGCAAAATCCGGTAAGGAGAGGTCTCCTCCGCACCGGCAAACCGATCCTGAATGCCTGCTGGCACTGCAGCCCAGGGTCGCCAGATGATCTGAAATTGGAAGTACAGTTTGTTACCGATTGCTGTTTGAAATACACAAATGCAAAGCAAAGTTTGAATGAACTGTAAGTAAAATATACCTCGGCAGAGGTGATGGTGTCGAAGAATCGGCGGTAGAAGCTGAAGGTATCCCGAGGTCGCCGTGTGCACCTCCCATCGTAGCGGCGCGAGAAAGGGATGACCAGGGGAGTCTCCGTCTCCGGCACTGGCTCCAGCCTAGGGAAGTAGGCATACACCCACAACTGCAAAACAGATGTCAGTATGACCATCAGATAAAGCAGAATGCAGTGTAAAGCAGAAATAACAGAGCCGTGTGTTGTGTAGTGTATTTTGCAGAGTGTACAGAGTGAACGGTGTACAGTCAGAATAAAGCAGAGATAGCAGAGCCGTGTGTTGTGCAGTGTATTGTGCAGAGTATGTGTGTGCAATATACAGTCAGTGAAAAGCAGAGTATGTGTGTGCAGTGTGTACAGTATACAGTCAGTGTGAGCAGTGTACAGTGCAGAATACAGAAAGTATGTAGAGCGGAAATGTAAAGCAGAGAAGAAGACATACCTCCCAAGCTCGCCAGTAGCCTCCGAGCAACTGCCCGCTGCCACGGGAGACTGAGCTCATGTAGCCGTAGAGGGTGGCCAGAGCCGCGCCACCCCAGTCAAAGCGCAAAATATCTCTGACATCTACCAGTGCGCTGAGAAGACAGAGGGCCACTGTGTTCGCCCGGTCGGCGAAGAGGGTCGTCCCTAGCAAAAACATCAAGAAGCCGCGTGCGTACTGCTCCACGGCCTCCTGGGTCATCGGAGCTGCGTCGATGAGGGCGGGCTGGACCCTGAACTGAACCTCGAACCAGGAATACCTGACAAAGCCAGGACGCGCCAGAGGCGGTGCCTCGCCAAGCAAGTAGACCTGGGCCGCGGTCCACTCATCTATGTCAATGTCGAAGGGGATCGGATCACCCCCTACCCCGATGCCGGTAAGCATCGCGAAGTCGTAAGGAGTCATCGTCATGTCCCCTGCCACCGACAAGTGAAATGAATCAGTGGTGTCCCACCACCTCTCTGCCAGGGCTGCGAGGAGAGGCCTGCAAGCAGTAAGTCTGGACAATCCCCTGCAAAATGCGCCGAAGCCGGCCCGATCGACGATCTGACGGACTGCGTCAGGTAGCTCGGCATACCACTCTCGAGCAACGGTATTCCCATACCCGCGGATGGCATGGGAACCTCCCTGTTTACAAACAAACAGTTGCGAATCAATATGAAATGTACAGTTTCGAAGAAACAGAAAAAGTAAGTACAAATCTAGCATGCGTGCAAGTCTTTCAGATTCAAACAGAAATCGGGTACCGGTGTGCTTACGGTAAACTACGGCGCGTGATGCGTCAGTGTGTTTCGAGTGGTCCAGTGTAAACTTGGTGCACGTGTGCACGTTTTTCAGATGCAAGCAAATGTCAGGTTTCAGTGCACCAGTAGGTGGACTACGGCCTGTGATGTGTCAGTACTCCCATGGGGATCGGTATAAACATGGCATGTGTGCGTGTTTTTCAAAGTTCAAACGGATGCCGGGTCCCGGTATGTTTCAGTGAATTACCAACGTGTGATGCGTCTGCGTGTTTGTGTGATTCAGTGCAAGTCTAGCATGCGTGCGAGTTTTCAGATTCAAATAAGCACCGGGTGTCGGTGAGTTCATGTCAAAAGTGCAATGTGTGCCGTGTGTTTGGGTGATTCAGGCTAGTGCAGTGTGTGTGCATGTGTGTCGGTCCTAAGCAAATATCAGTTGTGAGGTCGACTACAATCTACTACAGCGCGCAGTGTATCAGATCTAAAGCAGTTAAGGAATGTAATCAACTATGGCAGTTGACAGTTAAAGGTCCTACATTGCAGAAAATAAAGTAGATCAAGATGTTACCTCGGAAGCGCCGAAGGACAAGTGAGAGGCCGGCTCGCACAGGAGAAGCTCCGGGTCCAGTGCTCGGTCGAAGCCGCGGAAGTGGCGGAGTCCATCGGGTGGTAGAATGTGAATAGCCGGCCGGTAGGTCGCCGGATCAAATGGGCGCTCACTCAGCGGGAGGAGCTCGACCCTGGGATCCATCTTGTGATCCAGGGGAGTCCCGACATGTGGAATGTCGTCAGCCATGGCAATGGGGATGAGAAAATAGCCGGAAAAGGAAAACCGAGCAAGAATACGAAAAGTCAACTGGAAAAGTCAACCCCGAGCAGGTCGAAAATGGCCGGAAAGGCCGGAAGATGAAAATACACGGAAGTGTAGAGGAAATCGAGGGGAGCAAGTCCCGAAAAGGCGAAAACCGAGAAGAGACACCAAAACGAGTTTTCGATCGGTTGGAAATGTCCGAAACGCGATAAATATCGCGAATCCGACAGTAAAACGAGCGTAAAACGCGAGGAAATCGACGAAAAATCGAGAGAACAAACCTCTAGAGAGAGAGAGTGAAGGTTTTCGGCGGAGGCAAAGTGAGGAAATAGGGTTTCAAGCCCTATTTTAAAAGACCCGAGGCAAAATGGCAGAACTGCCCCCGATCAGGCATTTTCTGCCGGTCGGCACTATTTTGTGCCGGTCGGCACAATATTGTGCCGGTGGATGAGTTCAGACAGCCGGTGGCAGCCGGTAGCCTTCCCACCCAGCCGGTGGTGTTCCCAAGGCCTTGTTTAGGCTAGAAGAGGGGTTTTGGGTCTTCATAGCTCAAGAAAGTGCAAGAAAGTGCATCTCCGACGCTCAACCGGCCTCCGTTTTGACCTCAGACAGTGTCTTCTGCGTGTGGCACTCAAATTCATGTGATGACTGTATCCTTTCGTATCCTTTTGTCTTTCATAAGATTTAAGAGTTGCCCCGTGTGTGTTGCACGCATTCATCACACTCTCCGGTGCGCCGCCTCGCGCCGTTTTGCACGTCCCTTGTGACTTGCACTGTTTACATTTCTGTGTGGCATGCATGTCACACTTGCAGTGTTTACATTTCTGTGTGGCATGCGTGTCACACTTGCACTGTTTACATTTCTATGCGGCATACGTGGCACACTTGCGTTGTTCTACGTTCCGTATGGCATGTGTGTCATACTTGCACTTTCGTTTTGCATTTTACAATCAATGAGGTATGTGTGCCTCATTTTGCATTTCACTTTGATTCGCGTGAGGTGTGCTACCTCACGTTCATCATTCTGCATCATTTTGCATTTCATCTTGATCCACGTGAGGTGTGCTACCTCACGTGTTTCGTTTTGCATTTCATCTTGATCCACGTGAGGTGTGCTACCTCACGTGTCTCATTTTGCATTTCACTTTGATTCGCGTGAGGTGTGCTACCTCACATGTTTCGTTTTGCATTTCATCTTGATCCACGTGAGGTGTGCTACCTCACGTGTCTCATTTTGCATTTCACTTTGATTCGCGTGAGGTGTGCTACCTCACGTGTTTCGTTTTGCATTTCATCTTGATCCACGTGAGGTGTGCTACCTCACATGTCTCATTTTGAATTTCACTCTGATTCGTGTGAGGTGTGCTACCTCATGTGTCTCATTTTGCATTCCATCTTGATCCGCGTGAGGTGTGCTACCTCGCGTGCATCATTTCGCATCATCTTGCATTTCATTTCATTGCATTCCGAGGTATGCGTGCCTCGTTTTGCATTCCATTTTTCCATTCGATGAGGTATGCGTGCCTCATCTTGCATTTCATTGCATTCCGAGGTACGCGTGCCTCGTTTTGCATTCCATTTTCCATTCAATGAGGTATACGTGCCTCATCTTGCATTTCATTGCAATCCGAGGTACGCGTGCCTCGTTTTGCATTCCATTTTTCATTGCATTCCGAGGTACGCGTGCCTCGTTTTGCATTCCATTTTCCATTCGATGAGTATGCGTGCCTCATCTTGCATTTCATTGCATTCCGAGGTACGCGTGCCTCGTTTTGCACTCCATTTTCCATCCGATGAGGTATGCGTGCCTCATCTTGCATTTCATTGCATTCTGAGGTACGCGTGCCTCGTTTTGCATTCCATTTTCCATCCGATGAGGTATGCGTGCCTCATCTTGCATTTCATTGCATTCCGAGGTACGCGTGCCTCGTTTTGCATTCCATTTTCCATCCGATGAGGTATGCGTGCCTCATCTTGCATTTCATTGTATTTCGAGGTACGCGTGCCTCGTTTTGCATTCCATTTTCCACCAATGAGGTATGCGTGCCTCATGGTTCATTTCATTCTCACTTGCATTGTTTTGCATCCCTTGTGGCACGCGTGTCACATTCGCACAGTTGCCCGACTACACCACGGTCCGGCGGGACCAAAAACACGCGCGGTCCGGCGAGACCTAAAACCCGCTTGATTGCATTATCATGCCTTTTATTACGAGCATTGTCATGCACTTATGCTTTGCATCGTTCTCCACACCCGGTCCGGCGGGACCAAAAACACGCGACGGTCTAGGAGACCTTAAATCCTTAGAGGGTGCAAGACCTTCGGTACATTGACGTACACCGTTCATTGCATTTGGCATGCATTTCATCGCGCTCTTTCGCGCATCTCATCATCATGCATTACCCCAAAGCCGGTCCGGCGGGACCTTAAACACGCGTGGTCTAGGAGACCTTAAATCCTCGGGAGGTGCAAGACCTTCGGCGTGCCAAGTTGCCCCTCATTGCATTTGGCACGCATTTCATCGCGCTATTTTGCGCACCACACTTGCGTTGCCCCGAAACGAGGGTCCGGCGGGACCAAAAACACGCACGGTCTAGGAGACCTTAAATCCTTGGAGGGTGCAAAACCTTCGATACATCGGCATGCGTGCCTCATCCGCATTATCATGCATCGCATTGTAAATATCGCATTGTCATGCATCATTGTAGGTAGCGCATATGTCATGCATTTCAAAAAAAAAACAAAAACAAAAAAAAACAAAAACAAAACATCATCGTGCATCATCTGCATTTCAAAAAACAAAAGAAAAAAAAACATCATGCATCATTTGCATTTTCAAAAAAAACAAAAAAACACATGCATTGTCATGCATACATTTCGCATTCCGGTCTAGGAGACCTTAAATCCTCTGGAGGTGCAATTCCTTCGGTGTTTGTCGTGCCCGAACGACTTCCGTGTTCGCGGTGAGTTCCTAGGAGACCAACGGGGACGGTGAAAACTAGAGTTCGAACGGCTCATGCCTAGAACGCAAAGGTTCGGGATTTCCGAGACTAAAGTCTGGTTTAAATACCCAGGGGGGTGTACCCTCGGCTTGAAACCTGTATGGAAGCCCCATAGGTTGAGGTAGCGTGTTTACGCCTCAATTCTGGACACTGAACCAACCTAGTATACCATCCCGTTGGAAGAATAGGGAAAACTGCAATCATGGTCATTGCATCATCTGCATTGTCATGCATTCCATCCATTCCATTGTAGATATTGCATTGTAGGTTGCATGCATCCATTGCATCACCTTCCATCCATGGCTTGCGCCTTTCCTTGTCAAGCTTGGTCTGGTATGTGCCTATACTTTTCACGTCGAAACACCGTTCTGCTTGTGTATCGCGCCTATTCCACGCTGGTATGTTGGTTTGAGGTTGCGGCACCCTTTTCTGTGTTAGACATGGTTCGTATGCGTACATGCCTTTCCTAGGCAAGACTGGGTTTGGCCCGCGTGCCATATCCATTGTATCTATTCCATTGCATGCATTTCACTGCATCCCTTCCATTTATGGCTTGCGCCTTTCCTTGTCAAGCTTGGTCTGGTATGTGCCTATACTTTTCACGTCAAAGCATAGTTCTGCTTGTGCATCGCGCCTACTCCTTGATGAACTTGGTTTGAGGTTGCGGCACCTTTTCTGTGTTAGACATGGCTTGTATGTGTGCATGCCTTTCCTAAGCGAGATACGGTTTGGCCCGCGCGCCATAGTCGCATATTACATTGTAGTGTAATTGTTGCATCCGGCATTAGGATCATCATTCTTTCCCCAGCGGATCGTCACCCCACTTATGTCATTCCACCCAATACTTGTTCTTGTGTCTGTCTACATTACTCATAGTTCTGCTTGCGCTCGCGCCTTGAAGGCTTCAACACCTTTTCTATGGTAGACAGACTTGTTATCTCCATCAATCTATTTGACATTTGTGTGGTTTCGAATCGCTCATGAATGAATCATGATTCAATTGCCTTGCATGTAGTTTGCATATAGTTTCAATTGTATTGCATTTCCATTTGCATTGTTCATACATAGTTTTGTATACATTGCATATCATTTGCATCACATTTAGATCCAATTGCATATCATTGCACTGTTTTGTGCACTTCATTTGCATTGTCATGCATGTTGCTAACAATATTGCACCTGTTAAGTTTGTTTTCTTTTCAGGCACGATATTGTATGTACGGTTCATTCGAGGCCGGTGAAACCGGACGAGCCGCACAGGTATTGTATCTCCCGAGTGAGACGTATCGAGAATTACATAATTCTCTTACATCCTTTCTGCATTGTAGTGTAGTTTGGCGTATTCTAGCTTAAAACTGTTGCATGCGTGTTTCGTTACAGTTTTCTTTGCATGATCATAAGTTATGCCCGGCTTCTTGCATTTTCAGTTGCATTTTGCCCCTGCCTTCGGGCGCATATCTTGCTTGTCTTGCGTGTTTGTCTAAGTCTTCGGCCTGGTCAAAAATGGGTCGTCTCTGGGCTTTGACATTCACTCCCGTCATTGTTATGACTTCCGAGTTCTGTCAAAGAGGGGCAACTGTAGACACCCCATTTTTGACCGTCCTCTAGACTTGGACGTCACCGTTGGAACACTTGGTGATTATCCATGTTTGTGTTCGTTTGGAGTTCCCGAAGTTCTCGGCTCGCGCGCCTTGCCTCAGGACCTCCGAACTCGACCGTTTTGTGTTCGGTTTTGCACCAAACACTTGTGTTTTGCCTTGGAAGGGCAGGGAATGCTTTGTGAGGCATCCCCACACACCACCGGCACTGGCTAGAGGCCACCGGCTGGCTGGTGTTGCCACCGGCACTATATTGTGCCGGTCGGCACTATTTTGTGCCGGTCGGCACTTGTTTTGGCAAAATGACCATTTTGCCCTGCCGACCACTGTGCAGCTGCTTTATGAGATATTTTTAGACAGCTATATGGCTTTAGCCTCCCCTCCATACACGTGTATGGAGGGATGCCCTCCTTGTAAGCTTGTTTGGCAAGCTTTACAAGATTGATGCCTATAAGAGAAGGGCTTCTCTCTTGGCTCAAGGGTTAGAAGGTTTTTTGTGAGAGAGGTGAGAGGAAACTCTGGTTTTAGGTTAGAAGTTCTATATCTATCCTATGTCCATACTTCTCTCTTGTTTTGTGTAACTAGGTGTTTGTGCCTTACTTTTGCACATCAACACCTAGTGTTTCACCTTCTCTTGGTTACAGAGGTCCTAAGAGGTTGTTCTTGGTGTTCTTGGCTGGATTGGAGCTCAAGGAGGCAACAACATCAACTCTTGTGAAGGTGATCATCAAGGGTAAGAAACTAGCTCTTTTTACCCCATTCTTGCACCTTGTTTTTACCTAGTTTAGAACTGTTTTTGTGCTTAGTGATTAACACATAAAATTTCTGTTTTTTAACCCTCTTCATTGTTTATTAAGAGTGTTTGGTGGTTTGGGTAGGTTTGACCACCCTTAGGCCTTGAAAAGGCCACTTTTTGTGCTATTTTGTGAGAGATCCGAGACTTTGGTGTTAGGATCTCTCCACCACTGAAATCTTGAGGGATTTCAGTGGTGGAGATGATGCCTTAGAGTCCCAAGAAGGAGAGGGCCTCCCCCTCTCCTTGATGTCCTTGAAAAGGACAAGTTTTAGCCTCCAAAGGAGCACCATGTTTGGTTGTTTGTTGAGCATGTTTGGTTTGTTTTTCATGCTTATATTGCCATGATATAACATGTTTCTAAGTTGGTTTTAGCATTCTTTGCATGCCTTGCATAGTTGCTTTGTAATGCCTTAATAGTCCCTTAACATGCCTAGGTTGTGTGCCTCTATTTCTAGCATGTTTTAGGCTTAGATCCATGAAGCTTGTATGCTTATTTTGCCATGCGTGAGGTCTGTCCATGCTTGTTTTGGTCGGCCATGACTCGCATTACATAGCTCCTTTGCATTTGGCTTGTTGGCCCTAAGAGCATGAGTGTGTAGCATGCCTTGCTTGCTTCTTTTTTGATGGTTTGGAACCATTTTGCATGCTATTTCAGTCCTTCATACATGTTTGTTTGATTGCTTAGCATGCCTCTTTAATGCTTTAAGAGTATGTGTTAAATGCTCCATGTTTTGGCTTTAATGCATGCCTTTGGATTCATGTCATCTAGATGCCATCTAGGTGGTCCTTTAGGCTTAGTTTTATGTGTTAAAACTCTGTTTTTAAGTGTTTAAGTATTGCCATGTGTGGTTGTGCTAAGTGTGGTTCAAAGCCTCATTGACTTGCTTTGAACCTTAGACCATTTGCATGCTTTGTTTGGCTTGTTTTGTTGCATGATTTGGCATCATGTTTTGCATGAATTTCAGAGCTTTTTCATGTATGCTAATAGTCCATGTTTGTGCCTCTTAGATGTGTTTGAGAGTTGCTTAATTGTGCTTAAGTGTTGGTGCCTTAACTTGTGCATGTGTGCATGTGTGTTTGGCCCTCATGATGTAGCACTTTGGCCACTGATTTTAGGACTATTTGAGCTGCCTAAGTCATGTCTAAGACCATCATTTACTTGGTTTGCATGCTTGCCTTGCATGTTTGCTTGGATGCTTTGCATAAGTGTATTGCATAGCCCATGTTGCATGATAGATAACATGCTTAGGGTTGCATGTGTATTGTGCATGTTTGGCCTCTTGAGGTGAAGTATGATGGAGGTTGAGCACCCTTGTTTGTTTGTTTGCATTGCATGCATTTGAAATCAAAGTTGCATTCTTGGTTCTTAGGGCCATCACGCATGGAAATGCGCGATTGGTGGTCCGGGAATCGAGGCACATGCCCCTTTGAGTCAATAACATGATAAGGGATGTGTTTGGTGCATAAATGGCTTGAATTATATTGTCATGCATAGATTTCCCCTCTGCTGCTGTGAGTTGCAGGTTCTGCAGGCATTCAGTGCCGGCCGGCACTATTTAGTGCCGACCGGCAGTCAGCAAACAGCCGATGGCTTTTTTTTGTGCCGGTGGCCTCCTCCTTCAGCCGGTGGTGTCCTACCCCAGCCGGTGGTGATCCCCAGTGCCCTGAGAGGCACTCCTGGGACTTTGGCAATTTTCTGAGGAGGAGAGCAGAGGAAGCAGAGGCAATCCGTGCATGGCAGTGCGGTTCCGAGCCAGTCCCGAGCGCATGCTGCATTTGGCCCTCATCCCGAGGCGATTTACTGTTTAATTAGATTAATTAATTATCTGATTAATTTAGTTAATTTGTAATAATTAATTAGCTTGCGTAGTTAATTAATTTGTATATTCTTTCGGTCCCTCCGAGCGAGGGCGTATCTGTAATAAGTGTGTGTGAGTGGATGTATGTCTTCCAATCCCCACTTCTTTCTTCCCTTTTATTTACTTGCTTTGATGGTTAGTATTAGGGCACAGTTAAATTAGCATACCTTATGCAATGCATGCGTGCATTCATGCATTTGTTTACATGCATCGGGCTCGGTACATCATACAAACTGCATCGTACTTTCGATTTCTAAATTGAATACGTGCTACTCGCGCATTTCACATGCCATGTTTAGGGTTAGCCGAGCCTACTCTAGATTGCATCTATGCCTGTGTTGCATTAGTCATTTAACATGAACTAGGTCATGCATGTTTTGCTAACTAGTTTATTGTTTTGGCACAGAGTACGATGTAAGTTTTTATGCTTTAGCATGTCGCATGCGTGTGAACGTTTGCCATGACAGCATGCTTGCCATGCGGCTAAATGCTTACGTGATAAATTGCTTGAATGCCTGTGGGTGGAGGTTGGATTGCGTGAGTTGGAACAACTCATTGAAATCCGTATTTTAGCCTACTTTCGAGTAGCAAAAACCAACACGTTTTTCGAGACAAAACGGATATGCAATGTTTATTTCCAAGTTAGGCAATCTAGTCTATACTTGTTTGCTGCGCGCATAACATAGTAATTCTAGGCTAATAATTGGAATAAGAGCATGTAACGTTTTCAAAATCGGATATCACGGTTAGTAGAGGCCGGTCTTCGAACCGGGCGAGAGGGGGTGCTCATAGATGACCTTCCCCAATCGTACCCAAGCTCCCGAGCCAAGTCACTTTGGTGATGACGGACATGTGGCCTTCGGCACCGAGTCAGGGTTTCCTAAATTTCCCATTTCAAAAATATTTAGGTGGCGACTCTGTATCTGGCAAAGCAGTCCATGTTTGGCACTTCTTTTCAAAAATCAGTTTTTCTTCAAAACGATTTGCCAGAGTTGGACTCTTTGGTTCAAGATTAAGAACCGTGACATTTGAGTCCTTTGAACTGTAGTGACCCAATATCGAACCAGAACCGGGGGGGGGGGGACTCGCACCTCTTCCCCGGGATGCGTTTCGGGGACGTCTATAGTATATCGGCTAAGAAAAGCACTCTATGGTCTAAAATAGACACCGCGTGCTTGGAATAGTAGCATAGAGAAGTACTTCATTCATAGCGGTTTTCAAAGAAGTCCTGGTGACCCATCACTATATGTGAAAAAGGGAGGTACCAATGATTTTCTTATCGTCTTCCTTTATGTTGATGATTTAATTTTCACTGGCACTAATCCTGTGATGCTACATGATTTCAAAAAGGCTATGATGCAAGAATATGAAATGACAGATCTTGGCCTAATGAAATATTTTCTTGGCATCCAAGTGTGGCAGACCAAAGGAGAAATTTTTATTTCTTGAGAAAAGTACACAGAAGATTTGCTGAAAAGATTAACATGTCAACATGCAAGGCAATTTCAACACCCATGACGACAAATGAAAAATTACAGCTAGAAGATGGAGCGCCAAAAGTCAACCCAACACTATATCGTAGCCCAGTTGGATCACTCATGTATCTCATCAACACCAGGCTAGATATTGTCTATCCAGTCATTATGATTTCTAAATTCATGACTAAACATAGCCAAATCCATTTTTACGTAGCTAAGTGAATGCTACAGTATTTGCAAGGCACAAAAAAGTTTGGGATCAAGTATGTAAAAGAAGAAGACAACAGTCTTGTAGGATACACTGACAGTGATTGGGCAGGTTCCATTGATGATCAAAAAAGTACATAAGGATATGTGTTTTGCATGGGTTCAAAAGCAATTTCTTGGTCCTCAAAAAAGCAAAAGACAGTGTCACTCTTATCAGCTGAAGCAAAATACATCATTGCCACCGATGCCGCTTGTGAAGCTGTATGGCTTGGAAGAATTGTCGTAGATCTACAACAAAAGCTAATTGACTCCACAATAATTTACTACGACAACATCTCTACCATTGCCATGAGAAAAAAATCTAGTTTTTCATGCTCAAACAAAGCACATTGAACTTCGTCATCACTTCATCAGAAATTTAGTTGACAAAGAAGAAATTCAATTGAAGTTCGTCAATACTAATGAACAACTTGCAGACATTTTTGCCATGGCAATGTCATCACAAAAATTAGATCAGTTCAAAATCTTCTTCCGTATTATAAATTAAGAGGGGACGTTAAAATTTAATAATTTGTAATAAAGTTTTAAGTTGGTGTGGTTGTTGTAGTAGGTGAAGTTGGTGAAGTTGTTGTGGTTGTTGAAGGAAGTGAAGGTAGTGGAGTTGTTAAGGTTGGTTGTTCATTATCATTGTATTAAGAAATTGGTAGCCTTGCCTATATAATCGTAAGAGCTTCTCATTTGTAAACATCAAGCAAGAGCAATACAAACCTTTTGAGCTCTCTCTTCCTCTCTTTCTCTAAAAATCTTTGTCTATATTTTTGGGTTTTTAATTTTCTCTTTCTCTAGAATTTGGTTCCATCATAATTTCTGCAAATATACCTTGCACCCAACACATGTGGTCTTTCCAACAACAAGAATGAGTATACTCTTATCCTCACAAGAGAAAGCATGAGAGAGTAAAACTTTTTTACCATCAAATACAAAGGATCAAGAGGTAGATGATGCAATTACCCTCCCCATCATGATAACAAACATGAGAGGGTAGATTCCTCCAACATCTAATGATAAGGAATAAATGAAAAGAACTCATCATCGTTATCATGGGCATAAAAATGAGAGGATGAACTCTTCCAATCATCAAGTGATAAGAAAGTTGGAATCGGTCCACTCTCCTCATTGTAAGCATCTTCATCATAAGAATGAACATGAGAGAATGAGCCCTTCCAACCATCAAATAATAATCATGGAAGTTTAAACAAAGAATTAAGCTAAGACAATGAATGAAACTCAAAGAATTATGAAAGAATCTACCCCTCTAACTCATGGAAATGATCATGAGAATGCTTAAATCCATTTCAAAGTGAATAGAGATGATAGATTAAAATCACTTTCGAAGGGAAAATCATGTTTGACTTCCAAGAAAATGAGAAAGAAAGTGACAAGAAATTGAAAGAAAATACTAGAAAAGAAAGCATAACAAGCTATAACTACAACTATGAATTCCTCACTACTAGAAATTTAATTTTTTGAGTTTATTTTTTTACAACCGCCTATTTAGCTGTGGCAAAAAAATATATTTGCCACATCATAATATGAGACACAAGTAAATGAGAGTAAAAGGACCCAATTTATGAGTGACTAAAAGCCTCATTCACCCGTAAGAATATAAGTCAGAATTTATTTCTTCTATTTTCTTTTATTTATTTGTTCCCTTCCCTTAGTTTTTCTCTAGCTAGGCTTGCTCAAGCTCCCAACATTGCACTCATTCTCTCGCGCACTCATTGTCGTTTGAAGAGCACTAATATGAATCTCTCTCTCTCTCTCTCTCTCTCTCTCTCTCTCTCTGTGTGTATGTGTGTGTGTTTGTCTCCCTCTGTAACAACCCCGATCCATAATTAGCTACTAATCCGTAATTAAGGATGTTAATTAAGTGGGTAAAGTAAATTATGTGTTTATTATGTATTTTGCATGATCTTTGGCTTTCTATCTATTACTTGTGGAAATATCTTTCTAGGATTCTGCTTTAATATGAAAATTGAAAGCCTTATCGGCATCCAAAAACCGGAATTAGTTACATTAATATGTTATTTGGAATTTTTAGAATCACTTGGCAAATTTTATTAAAAATTGATGCAGATCGATTAATTAAGTTGTGTTTGGATGGATCAAATGCTCTAATTAATGTATTAATACATCACAAGTATATAAGTTGCCTTATAAGCTCATTTGTGCTCAACAAACTTGATTCAAGTGGGAAAATCTAAGAATTTATTCTAGAGTGAGAGTGAGACTCTATTTTAGAGAGAGAAAGTGTAGATTCAAAGTAGAAGTTGAGGATTTTGCAAGAGTAGCTCAAGTTTGGCGGATCTTGTGTAATTGAAGGCTTTTGGTGAGCATCTAATCCATAATTCATGAAGAATTTGTGTTATAAAGATGCATTCATGGAGTTGTTATCATCATTTGCATATATTTCTAATGAGTTTATCAAGAAAATGAAGAATTGGCTCATAATTCTTACATGTATGGAAGTAAGAGTGTTACATCATCATTTTGAATATAAGCCTTGTTATCATGTTGAGTTGAGACTATGAAACTAACATGCATGCATACTAGATCAAGCTTTGAAAGCAAATTCCATGTTTGATGAGTTTTGTAAAGAAGTTTTCATGCATGTTGGGTTTTGCCATATCAAGTTTAATTTTGATCCTTCATGTAGAAATTATAGTTAAATTGGCTCATGCATGTCTGAATCATCACTTAATGCATTTTTAAATCATGTTTTGAGAAAGAGTTTTGTATATATGTTGAAGTCTAGAAGCTCAATTTTTTCTATGAATATGGACTTTGAGGGAAACAGTTTTTGAAACATGCATGCATGGGAGTTGTGAACTCAATTTAGCTAAATCCATGAGTTTTGAACTAAGGGTTTGTAATTGACCATATATTTTTGTTTTAGAAAAGTTTACCAAGTGTTTTGATCAAGCCATGCACGAGTTTGCCTTTAAATTTGCCTTTGGAAGCTCAAAATCCTGTTTTGGAAACCCAGAATTTTTGAAGGTCACTCGAGCGGGGGATTTGTCGCTCAATCGGACATTTCGTGCTTCCAGTAGTTTTGCAGGCTATTACAGCCCGCTCGAGCGACCACTTGGATGCTCAAGCGAACCCTTTCTATATTGTTGATCCGCTCGAGCATGGAAGTTGTAGCTCGAGCGTAGACTGAGACCAACCAATACTTTTTCCAAGTTTACAGGCCGCTCGAGCGAAGGAAGTCTCGCTTGAGTGACCCCTCTTATGTTTGCATGTCCGCTCGAGCGAGGAAAGCTACGCTCGAGCGGGGACCTCATTTTCAAAAATTTTACCAATGTTTCAACTTATATTTTGGCATCCTCATTGCATCTCAGGCATTCCTAAGCCTTAATTAAGCCATAGTAATGAGGTTAGTGATTAGAAACACACTAAGAAAAGGAATGTACTAAGTTAAGAGATTGCTACAGTGTGTTTTGAACAATGCGTTAAGCAAGAAACCCATGTAATGAGAACTAAGCCGTGATGGCCATGTGATTGTGTAATGATATGATATGTTTGTGTTATGTACCTTGTGGTTGTAGGTCAAGACTCGAAGATTGATTGACAATTTGCGAGAACCACTGTGAGTAACATTTCTATAAAGATATGTTGATATGAACTATGTTTCAACTGTTATGCGATAAGCTATAATTTCTGACATGTTATTTTGATTATGTGAACGAATGTCCTATTTGCGAATCTATTATGGCATCCATAAATAGTCCCAAGTCATGGGGGACGGCATGAAAATACGGATCCATGACATAGATGTGATACGAGATCTCGTTAGCCACTTCATTGTGGTGATATGCGTTTAATCGGTACCTGGAACCGATTACTCTAGTTGGAAGACGATATGTGATGTGTTCTATGGGATGTATCATTATTATGTTCAGTTATGTGAATGATTATGTCACAATATGTTTTACGATTATGAAATGTTCAGAATTCGTTGACTAACCCCTTTACCTTAATGTTATTCATTGGGATTTAGCTCACTGTGTGTATATATATGTATAGGAGAGCATTTTGGAGATCAGCCCCGAAGACTTTTGTCTGGATCTATGTTTTTTTTTTTTTTTTGTTAGCCAACCTTTGTGCTTCACGTGGAGGTTCCAGAAGTGTCCATGTTATGAGTTCTAGTTGCTTATGTATATCAGTTTTGTTTTGTTGGCTGTACTTAAGGTGCTATTATGTGTGTGGGTATAATGTATGAATAACCTTTGGATATGTATATAAAGTTTTAAATATTCTGTTTCACATAAGTCAGCACAGCTCATTGGCAACTATATTTATGTATTTGCTTCCGCTAGCCCCTTAATTTTGTTAATCAGTTCAGAGGCCTTCAGTAATCTAAGGGTTACTGGTCGGTTACGATGCTAAACCTACAGGGGCGGGTTTGGGTCGTGACACTCTCAATCTGTCTCTTGATCTTTGTCTCTCTCACACAATCATGTTCTCTACATACACATTATCTATACTTTTTTGGATAATTTTTCTTCTCCTTATAATTTCTCTATACAAGGATACATATGAATTTATATATGTAACTCTATGTATTGATTGAATAATCATCCTTTTTCAGGCTCTCGAATGACCTAATCGTTGATCTACGATGGCGGGAAAAATCGACTCATGTGAGAAAAGAAACCCTAACTTTCTCATTGGAGGTAAATTCTAATCTATTTGTTTACAAGTTTGTTCTGGTTTTGATCGTGTTTAGATTTGTATTGAATAACTCTTTGTTAGCTTTTTGTTCACTATTTAGGAGTTGACTTCAATTTGTTAGCATTTGTAGTTTGAATTCCATATTTATTGATAAATGTGTTCATTCAAAATACAGTTTATGTGTTGGTTATTGTTGATATTGTGGTTAATTGCAGCAAATTTCAACAAAGACGAATGAGAATTAGCTTTTGTGAGGTAACATAAGGAAAATCAGAACTGTAAGCTTTTATGAGGTAATTTTGCAATTATTATTATTGTTGTTTCACTCTCTAATTTTCTTTCATTCCTGTTAATTTGAAATTTATAAACCCTATTTTCATCTCATCTGCTTACCCCTTTAACTTTGCTTCTTAAGTGTTGTGACCTAAAGGAATTTTTTTTTTCTTTTTTAACGTGTGTTATAATATGAGAGATTTTCATCTTCAAATGCGCTAATTGTTGGTTCGAAGTTTGACGTATATGTCTGGACTTCATGTATTGATATGTATGTGAAAAATGTAAACTTGATTGACGTTCATATGTTTGATAAATTGCCTACAAGAGATGTTTCATTTTCAATGAATTGATTGCTTGATAATTTGCCTGTAAGAGATGTTTCATTCTCATGGCTAGTGTATGGGGAGATGGACAATATGGAAAAAAATTGAAGAAAAAGAAAAATTAAGCATGACTCAGAACCAAGTCATGATGAATATTGCTTCGTTTACTACTTGTGGTTGGTCATGTAGTATTTGAATTCTCTCTCCTCTGCTCTTTGTTTCACTAATTTTATTTTTTATTATATATATACACAATAGTATTTTGCTAAGAAAGTTGGAAGGAATGAACTTATTGATATGAATGACATATTGCTATTAAAATGGCTATTGTTTGGGCTATGTGACTTGGTTATTTCTAGGATAAAAGTTAGGAAGAATATTTGCTTGACAAATTAGAATCCATATATATATATATTTTTTCCGCATAGCTATCTATTCCAATGTTGCTAGAAATGAATAAACAAGAATCTAAAATATTTGATTGGCTCTCTCTTCTATTGATCCTCTTTAGGTGTCTAGATCCTTTGTCATTACCTTTGGCTATGGTTTGCTTTTTTTCTTTTTTTTTTCTTTTTTTTTTTTTTTTTTTTGGGAACATATTGGATGGTTAAATAAAAAATTTAAACTAAGACAAATGGTGATAAATTGCTTGCCTTGGTTTATGTCTATGTACGTACTATGTTTCCTTTGCTTCCACAATTATTTGTTCCTTTGTTATTTTGATTTCCTATTTTCTATGTCTTAAGACTTGTAATTTCATTTATGATTTTCCTATAATTGGAGTAGGGCGGTGCTTTTTTCCCATTTCCATGATATTCTTTAATACTTTTTAGTGCAATACCTTACCTTTCTATGTATAAATTCTATGAAGGTGCCTTCAACTCCTGACTGTTAATGGATTTGATTAAACAACTAGGGGATGTTGATTAAATTTATCAAGGGGGTATAGATAGTTGTTAATGCATCTGTAGAACATGAGATTCACATGATATCGATATGCTTTTATTATAGAGAAGATTCCAATATTTAACATGAAACAACTAAACATTAGGTAGCATTGGTGAGAGCAATATATAAATCATTTCCACAGGTTAGTTTTTTCTCAGCTATTTCCTCTTTTTTTTTTTTTTTTTTTTTTTTTTTTGATGACAATAGCACCTTAATTAACGTTTATAAACTTCACTCCATACTCTCCAAGAGTAATTCTACCTAACTCAAAATTTGTGTAGAGACGGAAAAATACATTTGCTTCATATATATACACCTCTATAAGACCTGTTCATGTTGAACTTGTGCTTTGCTTTTTAGTTAGTTGACTACCTCATAGCTAAAAAGAAAAGTAAACAACAATATTGGTCACGTGAGAGATAATCAAGAAAACCAATCTTTTTCAGTAAAATCATTAGAAGAAAGTAACCAACAGAGAATAAAAGAAGCTGCAAATGTTTATGATTGTAGAATAAACAAGAACCTGATTGTATAATAAAAGTTATGACTCGTTTGTTGAAGTTCTAGCTGGACAATGAATTGTTTGGTTTATTGATGTTAGGATGTGTTGTCATCTTTGTGTGGTTCCATTTTCCGTATCTTGAAATTTTAAATAGTAGTGCTTAATAAACCTCCATTATTATAGATCAGTCATGAATAAATTATATGAAGGGGGACCAAATACAAATCTTTGGTTGCATAGCTTTGTTATGTGTAAGCTAAAAGGAATGTTTTGTGAAATGATTGAAGTTTCACAAATTTGTTTTCATACTTGGCTTATGTGGAAATAGAACCTGCGTTATGTTATATGCTCCATATGCTTGTTTAGTTTTGAAATGGTTTGAGCCAGTCTTGATTTGATGCCCCCAATTTCAGTGTGCCAAAATTTGCAGCATTGAATTCTTTGAATGCATTCCATCAATTGCATCCAATTTCTCCAGGTGAAAAAGCTTTTCAGACATTTTTTTTTTCTCACCAAGAATTGGTCTTGGACTTTTTTTAGTGAACACATCATTTCCATGCTTTTACATTCCCATTTACCTAGACAGACTTTATTTTCCTATTTGACCTTTCATTTTATATTTCACTCCGGTGTATTTATAGGATGGCTTTGCAAATGATGAACGCTTGAGATTCAAGAAAAGCACACACAGGACTTAAATGTTCTAATCCTACTAATTTTGCAGATTCTTTAGTTTTGATTTGACACACTAATAGTTTTGCAAAATGCATGTTTTGATAAGTTGAATGTCAAGTATTTGGTTCTTGATTTAGCCTAGTTTGAGCATATGTTACTCCTCTGTGTACTTAAACTTGAAAAATATTGACTTGCTTGCTTTCTTTGTTTTACCAGATTTGTCTCAAATAAATGTTTTGGTTTCAACGGGATCTTGTTTGGTAGATTTGTCTAAAAATATTCATCACTAAAAAGCTATTATTATACTATTTATAAAATGTCATTGAAAACTATTTGTGATGGTAACGAGATGGTTGCCAAAAAATGTGTTAGTAGTTTTTCGCGATGGCAAAATAGGGGCTACCATAAATAGTTTAGGCGGTCGCAAATAATTTGTGACCGTTGCTTTGCCATTGCAAAAAGAATTTGCAACCCCCACATTTGTGTCCCCCATTTGTGGTCGCATGGGCCATTGCAAAAGGTTTTTTGTGATTGTATTTTTATTATTTGTGACGGCTTGCAGCGATTGCAAAAAGTACTTTTTCTAGTAGCGTCTAGCTCATGGAAATGAACATGAAAATGCTTAAATCCATGTCAAAGTGGATAAAGATGATAGATTAAAATCACTTTTTAAGGGAAAACCATGTTTGACTTCCAAGAAAATGAGAAAGAAAGCAACAAGAAATTGAAAGAAAATACTAGAAAAAGAAAGTATAGCAAGCTACAACTATGACTATGGAATTTAAATGATGAAACACAATAAAAATAAGGGAAATTTTTTCTCTACATCATGGAACGTAAGCATAAATGCCTAAGTTCATGTTCAAATGGATTGAGGGAAGAGCTTTCATCCATTTTCAAAGGAGAAGCTCATGTTTAGTTTCTAGGAAAATAAGAGAAAAAGTGCAAGAAAATAATGAAACTAAAGCATTAAATAAAGAACAAGCTAACTGTTGGGGAATTTTCGAAATGGTTTTCAAAATTAATAGTTTAGGTTTTGGGTGTTTTCAAAACCTTCCTTTTTTTTCTTTGGGAAGCTAAAAACAAGCTTGGGGACTTTGTCCCACATTGGAAAGAGAGGAAAACATGGAGCCCTTAATAAAGTGCTACATGGAATATTCCTTTAGATATGGAATTTTGGAATGGAAGCTAGTGTATATGCACACACATGGGACGCACCATCCGTACATGCACGCGCATGTGGCGTGGGCTGTGTGGTGTTTGATGGCGCACGTTGCCCTTTGCATGAATGCATTAGCGCCATGAGGGAACTTTTCTATTTGCTTCGAATATGTTGTAGCGATGACGTAGATCTGATGTAGCTTGAGTGACGTGGAACACAGTCAACACCACGTGGCAATGACGTGGCGTCCGATAGAATGGTTGCATGTCCAATCCAGAGTTGTTTGATCATAGTTGTTGATTCGAGAAATGTGCAATCGTATGGATGAGATGTCATCCAATCATGAGGTGTGACCAGTCAAGGCATATATTCGATGTGTGATTGATCTGTAATCATCGATCCAATGGTCATATCTAATTGGATGCAATCAAGGGACATGTCCATTCGATTAGATGCATCAAGGCCTATAAATAGGATGCGAAATTAGCTATTTCAATCATCCAAACTTCCTGAAAGCATTTCTGTAATTCTCCTTCTCTCTCTCTCTTTCTCTCTCTCTCTCTCTCTCTCCCTCTCCCTCTCCCTCTTGATTTTGAGTTTTTAATTAAAAGTTTCTTAAGCAAGTTTCTGCTTTCTTATTGGTAATCAATTTCTTCAAACTTGATTATCAGTGTCTTGGTTTCCTTGATTATATCAAGAGTATTCTAATCTATTGTCGTTAGTGCAGACGTCGGTAGACTTGATCCTTAGATCAGGCTTCACTTGATCCTAGAGGTGAATTTGTTATAACCCCTGCACACCGATTGGTGGGTACAAATATTGTCTTTGGAAAAGCAGCTAAGTAACACGACCTGAAGCACCCGTTTTCTATTTGACATAGACAAGATCATCGCCAAGTTTTAAAGACCCGATGACAACCAACTGAAGAATTCAGTATGAATCTTTCTCCAACACTAATTATCAACTACCCAATCCAATTATTCCACTAAAAAATCAAGAAAACACAATAATATTTAGTGTTTGGAAAGCGAGAAAATAAAAAAAGAAAATGCTAGAAAGTGTAAGAAAATGAAGCAACTAAGACATAAATGAAAATACTTGGCTAGAATCCACTATACAAGCCATCTAATCAACTAAGAAAGCAAGAAATTACAACAATATATAATATTTGCTAAGCAAGAAAATAAGAATGAAAGTACTAAGTAGAGATTTAAACAACCAATCAACCTATGACGATGTTGCAAGGATCACTTCTGCTTCATGCCCAATTCTCACAATCAATATACTCAAAATTCATTAAGTAAAGAGTGCTTGGAAAGAGAGAAAAGAAAATAAAAGAAGAAGAAAATGGAAGAGAAAATCAAGAGAAAGTAGAGATTACCTCCAAGTTGAATTGCCTCCTTTGAAGCTTCCCTTAAGTCTCTAATGGAGACAAAAAGCTCCAGATTTCAGCTATGGATGAGAGCTTCAAGATATAAAGATATATGTGTATCTATATGTGTGAGAGAGTGATGTAGGCCTAAAGGTACCACATTGAGGCCACTTAAAATACATTTATAGTCTTTGAATTTGGTCTATTTGGCAAAGATGATGTGTTTTGCGCACTTGTATAGATTTGGCAGGCAACACGCAAAATTAGGCAAAAAGTGGCACAAAAGTAGATTCTCCACGCAAGAAGCGAAAATGCTCAGCTTGCTACCTCACCACATGTGCGGCTAGGCTTCACCACACGTGCGGCCTACCATTGCTCGAGCGAAAATTATGGGCGCTCAAGCAGTCCACCTGGGGACGTGTGCGTAAAATTTCAAGTTTGTTCTACTAAGAATAAAAAGAAGAAAAAGCGGCTGCTCTAGGGTTTCGAAAATTCCGAAAGAGAGGAGGGGTTAGGGTTTGGAAATGAGGGTTCTCAAGCTTCAAGAACATCTTCCATAGGGGTTTTTTCTTTTTTCTACATCTTCTCACTCCTCCATGAGTGGTTAGGCTTCTATTTCTAGGGTTTTGATGAAACCCTAGCTAACTAAATAGGGTTTTCTTTTTGGTTTTTGCTTATGTAACGAACAAGTTGTATGGAATTCAAGAAGTGTTTAAATATATTTTCCATTATTTCTTCCAGTATTCTTCTTTCTGTGATTGTTGAATGCTTTCCATGCAATGCTTTTCTATTATTTTGTATTGAAGGTATGAGACGAACCATACAACAAAGGACGAGTCGTTTTGCTACCCTAATTTAAAGTGAACAACTCGTGCTACTTGAGATGGTTTGTGCCTATACATTGAATGTGATAATTCTCTTAATCAATGCTTCAAACTTGTAGCAGTGAGATATTATTTGGTTCAAACCATAACATAATTGATTGTCAAATTGGGACCTTATTTATGTAACTAGTGGCGAATTCATTACCCTAGGTTTTTCCCAAAAATCTGTAATCCCAATTTCACTTTTAATTGCTAGGTTAAGTTCTTAGTTTATTTTAGTTATTATTAGTTTATGAATCATCATCTTTTTAATCAAAAATTAAATTAGGAATTTAACAATTAAATTAGTTTAATTTCACATTTGTCTCTGTGGATCGATACCTGGACTTACCATTATTCTAAGGAATTGGTGCGTTTAGTGTTTATTTTTGGTGTATAAAACGGCCCATCAAATTTTGGCACCGTAAGCACGACTCGTTTCCAGATGATCAACTTTTTGCGGTGTCACAAGTGACCTTCACGGTTGAGCAAATTCCCAAAACTTGGTCTACGCAAGACAAAGACTGATTTTTCTCACAAGTGAAGCACTATTTCTGGAAAGATCCAGAATTGTTTAAGCTATGATAACCCTGTCCCTTATTATGTTAATTGGTTCTTAATATGAATATGATTATGTGTTTGATATGATTTTGTGTGTCATTATGTGAAAATATGTGGTTTTGAATTTCTATCTGTTCACCATAGGAATATCTGTTCGGTTATCTACTTTGGAAATTAAATTGAAGGCCTTATCGACCACAGAACCCGAAATTGATTACGCCATTGTGATTAGCGTAATTTTTAGAACCTACGGTGAAATTTAATTGGAAATTGATTCGGATCAAATTAATTAGATTAAATTAACGAATTAAGTGCCCAATTGTTTTATATTAATAAATTGGAATTAGTGGGACTTATGTAAGGAAAGGCACTACACCCAATTCACTCACTTGAGCTCAAAAATCAGAATTTGTGTCTTAGAAAAGAGAGAGAGCCGACCTTGAGAGGGAAAGGAGGCATCTTGGTGTATTTTGGCTTATAATTTGTGAATTGGGAAGGCTAGGTGCAAGACTTGGCCACAAATGTGAGAATCAAGGCTCCTAGGTGAGTAACCAACCATTGGCTCATGGATTTTTGTTTGTAAATTGTGAATTCAAGTTTGATTAATGGTCAAGAACATGAGTTAGTTTGATCGTAAGGAAATTGGGTTGATTTCGTTGTATTTGAAGTCAATAGATGCATGCATGTAGGAAATTACTATGAATTTTCATATTTGAACACAATGTGTATAATCTATGTTGAATCTTGTTTGAAATCCATGTATTTGATGATCTCTTCACCAATTAAGTTGATATGAATGAATATTTCTCACATGCAGTAGTAGATCATGGAGGTATGAGCTTTGCATGTTTGAATTTGATGTGTTGGTGATGAGTTTGGGTTAATTTGAGGCATGCATGTAAGTAATTCAAGAAATTGAGCTTCATTGTGTTGTAATTTGGTGTTGGTATCATGTTAGTGTATGTATATGTGAAATTTGAGCCATGGCATGCAAGAAATGTTGGTTAGAGTGTTGAATTCGAGCTCAAGAACCATTATGGAAAACCCAGAATTTTTGATGTCCGCTCGAGCGGGGGAATCATCGCTCGAGTGGGGATTTCGAGCTCCCAGTATTTTCTCACAGGCATGGTGTCCGCTCGAGCGAGGATTTCGAGCTCCCAGTATTTTCTTGCAGGCATGGTGTCCGCTTGAGCGGGGAAGTTCACGCTCGAGCGGGGAGCTATGTAGGATGAACTTCCGCTCAAGCGTCCAAGTTCACACTCGAGCGTAAAAATGATACAACCAGCACTTTTACAGACCTAATGGGTCCGCTCGAGCGGGGAATCCCACGCTCGAGTAGGAACCCTGTTTTCTGAAATTTTGAAAGTGTGTTCTGTGTTTCGTTTTCCATTCCCTTTCACTTGCAAGCACTCTTAGGCATGCATTACGCATTGTAATTGAGTTAAAGAGATAAGAATGAAGCCTAAGGAGGAATATGTGAATTAAAGAACGGATTGAATCGTTTGTGACCCGTATGTGCTATATGATGTGTAGGGTCAAGCTCCAGGGCAAATCCACAAGCCGATCACTGTGAGTAATATCCTAACAAGATATTTGAGGTATGTTGTCATCCAATTGTTTACTTCTATGTAAGTTTTGTAAGTTCATTAATTTGAATGGTGGACAACGATTGACATGAATGATTGAGTCGAAGGCCGATTGACATAAATGATTGGGCCGAAGGTCGATTAACATAGATGATTGGGCCGAAGGCCGATTGACATGAATGATTGGGTCGAAGGCCGATTGACATGAATGATTGGGCCGAAGGCCGATTGACATAAATGATTGGGCCGAAGGCCGATTGATACAAGTGATTAGGCCAAAGGCCGTCTGTTGTAACTGTTTCAAAGATTGCTTATGTATCTTCTTTATTCGATATTATTCACTAGGCTTTCGCTCACACTCATTCATGTGCATGTAGGTGAGCCAAGGGACGTCCAGAACTAGCCTCGGTGAAATTGTGAGAAACAGTCAAAGTTTTGAGGAGTCAGCCCAAACGTCTCACGCACGAGACTGTCTTTGCCTTTGTTCTTTGTTCATAGTTTTGTTATGTTGGCGAAAGCATTGGACTACTTTTGTATATAAGTCTTGGGTTCGACTGACTTAAACTTGTATGATCCTGTATGTACAGTGTTCTATGTTAGTACATATTTTGATGTGAGTTATTAACATATAAATGTTTGGAATGTTATGGTGTGCATATAAGCACAGCTCTATGGACAAAGTTTTAAATTTGCTTCCGTTTGGCCCCTTTACTCTGATGAGTTTTGTTTTATTTGGTTTAAGGCCATAGGTAATCTCGTGATTACTAGCCGGTTATGGCCTTAACCCATAGGGGCGGGTTCGGGTCATGACATAAGCATTGTCCAGATCACGTGATTCGACGTCGTATGCCTGAGAGTGAAACCTATAGCATTCTCATATTTTGTCACTCTCATGCATGTGGCAGCCATTTTAGGGGGTAGAAAATAGCCGCTAAGGTTTTACAATGTGGGTTCTACTGGCCCTCTATCTTCAAAGATGCCCATAACTTTTGTAGCGCTTGTGTGCATTGTCAACGAATGGTCTATGTCACGACGCGATATGATGCCGATGACCCCTATTTTGATTGTTGAGATTTTTGATGTTTGTGGCATCCACTCTATGGGACCCTTTCCACCATCTTTTGGATTTGAATACATTTTGGTGGTCATGGAGTATGTCTCTAAGTGGGTTGAGGTAGTGACAACTAGAACGAATGACCACAAAATTATGGTTAAATTCCTCCATAAAACCATTTTCGGTCGTTTTGGGTTCCCATGTTCCATAATTAGTGATGGTGCCCAACATTTTTGCAACTGATTCTTCAAGGCATTGGTGAGAAAATACATGATCACTCACAAAGTTGACACTCCTTATCACCCCCAGACTAGTGGTCAAGTAGAGGTTTCTAATAGTGAAATCAAACACATCATCAAGAAAACTGTGAGGCCCGATAGGAAAGATTGGTCCACTAAGTTGGTTGATGCAATTTGGGCCTATCACACTGCATATAAGACACCCATCGGGATGTCTCCATATAGGATTGTGTTCGGGAAAGCGTGCCACCTCCATGTTGAGTTAGAACACCGGGCTTTACGGGCCATTAAGAAGTTCAATTTTGATATGGCCAAAGCCGGTGACCACCAAAAACTCCAACTCAATGAGTTAGAGGAGCTCTGGAATGATGCATATGAGAGCTCCAAAATTTACAAGGCTAGGACTAATGCATTTCATGATAAGCACATTTCTCGTAAGTCCTTCGAGCCTCACCAAAAAGTGTGGCTGTTCAATTGCAGTTGTTTTCGGGTACACTTTGGTCTCGGTGGGATTGCCCATATGAGGTTATCGAAGTATTTCCACATGGGGTGATTGAGATTAAAAATCCACAAGATGGTATGACCTTCAAAGTAAATGGCCAAAGATTGAAACATTAGGTGGATGGTATTGAGAGAGGGGAGATGATTGAGGTTGTCCACTTGACGGACCCAATATATCTTCCATCGTAATTGCTTTGAGTCTAGGAGACTTTAAATCCTCTAAAGGCATAATTCCTTTGGTGTTAGCCGTGCTCGAAAGGCATCTGACAGTCTGGTATAGCCACCTAACTGTGTTTGTAGTGAGTTCCTAGGAAACCAACAGAGACGGTGGAAACTAGAGTTCGAATGGCAAAGCCTAGAACACAATGGTTTGGAATTTCCAAGACTAAAGTTTGGTTTAAATATCCAGTGCTGTGGAGATTGCTTCAAAATCACCTCGGCTTGAACTCTGTATGGTAGCCCCATAGGTCGAGTTAGCCTTAGGCGCCTCGATTCTGGATACCGAATCAACCTAGTCTGTCACCCTGTTGGAGAATAGGGAAAGTTACAAACATGGTTAGGGAGAAAAGTAGTACTCGTGGTTTTCGCTTGAAGATTATACCTTTATTGAGCTTTTATATATTTTCAAAGTGCTATTCTTATTTTGATTGTGAGATAAAGGTACAAGTTGGGTTAGGGGAGTAAATGGCTATAGCAAGAATTTTTTTTTTAAAAAAAAAACAGACCGCACTTTTAGCTTACATGGGCACACGAGCCATCCATCCCAAATAGGCTACTGCTTAAGTGCTATTGGAGCAGCCCAATATTCACTGTATGTGTGTAGACACCCCATTTTTTACCGTCCTCAAGACTTGGATGTCATTGTTTGTGCACTCAATGATTGTGCTTGTTTGTGTTCTTTTTGAGCGCTCGAAGTCCTCGGCGGAACGCCTTGTCTTTGGGCCTCTAAATCTTGTCTGTTTTGTGCATGTTTTTGGACCAAGAGCTTGTTGCCTCTTTCCTGGAGAAGAAGGTGACTTGTCAGCTAGCCCCCTGGCTTGTCGGCCATGGATTCTGCTTGTCGGCCACTAGTGGTGGCCGACGGCCATTGGTCCCTTTTTCTAGATATGTGATTGCCAGCTGTGCCAGCTGTTGCTCACTGAGCTACATCTTCATACACATGTATGGTAGGATGTATACAAGCTCAAACCTTGATTTTCTATATATAGGGGGTGTCCTCCCCCATTTTGGGAGGTTAGGCATTTTAGACCAAACATTTCTCTCTCTCTCTCTCTAGCTTTCTCTCTCTCACTTGATATTTTGTGCTTTGTAGTTAGTTTTCTCTACACTTTTGCACACCAACCCTTAACCAAACTTGACCACCATTGAGCTGAGGTCACTTGGAGTTGTGTTTGAGCCTTGGAAGGGGGTTTGAGCTTGAATTTGTGTTTGAATTGTGCTTTGCATCAAAGGTAGAGAACTTACCTTAGTTTAAGCTTATTGTGCATACTTATTTTCCCATCTTTTTTCAACTGTTTTAAGGCTTTTTTTGAAGTGTAAAAAACTCTGTTTTTGAAGCATTAAACTGCTGGTTTGGGCCTTTTGTGAGTTAGGGGGTTGTCCCCCCTTTTTCCTCTTTAGCTTGTGAAGCTTTTTGTGCTATTTTTCATCACATTCAAATCAAACTTTTTGGGCCTTTTACCACTGAAACTCAAAGATTTTTTAGTGACAAAAACCTTTTTTTGAAGTCCAAAATTGGAGGGGTTAGCCTCCCCTTCTTGTGTCTTGTTTGCATGCCGAGTTAACTTCACATGTTAGCATGTTTTTCTAGCCTAACTTAGCTCTAGTCTAACATGTTTTTGCTACTGTTTTGACTTGTTTTAGCTCTATTTTGGGTTGGTTAAGTCCTTTGAGGCTTGTTTTGCATAGTTGTAGGGTTAATTCCTTCGCTAGCCTAGTGTTTTAATGCTTTGATTATCATTCTTTTGAGTTGAAAGCATGTTTTAGTGTTATTTTGCACTCCATTTCAGCACTAAAATCTCTGCAATCTCCCTTTATTCTTCACTTTTTTGTTTTCTTCGAAAGTGGTTTTAAACCACTTGTTTGCTTAAGTGTGAAATTGAGACATTCATGCTTAATGGTTTAATCCTTTCGAGGGTTCATTATCAACGGCATAAGGTCTCTTTCGTGCTCAAGGCACTTGTGATTTAAACCCTCTTTCCATTAGAGGACACTCACTTTTGGACTTAATCAATTAAAGAATGGATTGGTAAGTTAAAAGCAGTAAACAAAATTGGACAACTAAAAGAGGCAAGATAAGCATTTTCGTGTTGCATTGCATGTGTTCGGATCAAACGTTAATTCGAACACAGGGAAAATGAGACATTTCATACTCAAAGTGATTAAATGTGCTACTTTCCTTGGTCACCATTGCCCTTGATCATGCATGATAGGGTGGCGGTTGTTTTGGTCTTGTTTGTGCATTCATTAAGCTTGTACAAGCTTGGCTCTTTAGCCATCATGCATAGAAAATGCTTGGTTGATGGTTTAAAGGCCAAGAGTTACACTCCTTTGAACTTGTGTGATGATAAGGAGTGTAACAGTACAAACAACCCTTTAGAATATACTGTTTTGCCTCTATTTGCTCTCTGTTGCAGCAAAGGGGGAAGTTCAGGGAAGGGGTAGTCGACAAGCCACCAGCAGTGGCCGGCGGCCACCCGCAGTAGCTGACCGGCCATCAATGAAAAATTGCTCAAAAGTGTTCTTGAGGTGGAGCAGAGGTATTCTGGGAGTTGGCAGCACTGTTCGTGTTCAAATATGTGCAAATAGAGGCATTCAATGGCAAGGCGGTGGCATTTTCTGGTGGAAGCCAACCAAGCATCCACGTGTCCCACGCCCCGAGGCTATTTATTTTCTTTATTCATACAAGTGTTATAACTATTTAATTAGCTTAGATAGTTAATTATTTAATCACTTTAATTAGCTTAGAATAAGTTGGTTAAATTCGTTTCAATTGTTGTAATAATTAGTTAGCAAGAATAGTTTTATAACTAGTTAGCTTAATTAGCGTAGCTAGTTAGTTAGCTTATTCATTCGGACCCTCCTTCATGAGGGCATAATGTTGTAATAAGTGTGCGTGCGTGTGTGTATGTCTTCCAACCCCACGTCTTTCTCCCTTTTATTTAATTGCTTTTGATGGTTAGATTAGGGACATTTTCAATTAGCATTCCTTATGCTTGCATGTTTGCATCCATTCATCTTGTCTTACATGCACCGAGGCTCGGCGCATCATTCAAACTGCATCACAATTTCAATACTTCTTTGAATACGTGTTTATCGCATGTTATTCAAGTTGTTTCATATGCCATATTAGTAGCCGAGCCTATTAATTGCATATTGCATGTGTTGCATTAGGCATCTTGTATAGTTAGGATCATGCATTTTTTCTAATTAGCTTTTGTTTTGGCTTGGAGTACTCGGTAAGCTTTTACGCTTTAGCATGCTTACCATGAGGCTATATGCTTAAATGCTAAACTGCATGAATGCCTGTGGATGAAGGCTCGTTGTTTGAATTAGAACAATACAACGAATGCGCATTTTAAGCTCACTTTGTTGTGGCAAATCATGTTTTAAGTCCACTATGTTTGGTGGCAAATCCGCATCTTTTAAACCCACTTGAGGGTGGCAAATTCAAATCATTTTTCGCAAACAAATATGAGTTGAATTGTTCCAAGTCTTGCGAACTAGTCTATACTTGCTTGTGCGCATCACATAGTAAAGCGAGTTTAATAACCGGAATAAGAACACATAATGTTTATAAAAACGCATATGATGATTAGTAAAGGCCGATCTTTGATCAGACGAGTAGGGGTGCTCATTTCAGGACCTTCCCCTCTCGTACCTAAGTTCCCGAGCCGAGGCAACTTTGGTGATGACGGACACGTGGCCTTCAGCATGAGTCAAGGTTTCCTAAATTTTTCCAAAATAAAATATTTAGGTGGCTACTCTATATCTGGAAAACCAGTCCATTTTTGGCATTATTTGATTTAAAATCGATTTTCCAAAAGTTTTGCTAGATTTGGATTGTTTGGTTTTTATTAGTTTCACATTGCATTTGTGAGACTGAATTCAGAACCGTGGGAGTCCGAATTGTGAGGCCTTCTTTTCAAACCCTTTCTGAAAGGCGAGGTGCGGAAAAAGGCGAGTCCACAATGTGCGACCCACATTAGCGCATGAGCGGTCCGTCCTAAAAAACAAAACAACAAAAAAAACAAAAATATTAGGTGCTCGAGAGGAAGCCCAGAGCGCATGAGCAGCCCAAAATTCAGCGCACGTACGACCTACATGGGCGCACAAGCGGACAAAAAAAAATTTGTTTTCTTTATTTCAAGCCCTAGCCCACTTTGACCATCACTTTCCAAATACTTTCTCTCACTACCTCTCATAATCTTCTTTGTTCTCTCTCTCTCTCTCTCTCTCTACACTCCACAAACCCACCAAACCCCACCATCACCAACCCTTTTTTGCTTCAACATTCACCCAATCTTTTCTCACCACCACCTTCCTACCGGAGCATCACCATCTTGTCTAACTGGCAAATCTTCAATCTTCTCTTCTTCATCCCTTTCTTCATACTTTTTCAAGGTAACCACCTTCTTTTTGTTTAGATTTCTTAGTCCTCACTTGTAGTATAATACTTTGGTAGTTTAATGTAGTCTTGACCTTTGTTCATCATCATCATCATCATCATCATCATAAAAAAAAAAATAACAATAATAATAAAATAAATAAAAATTATGGGCAGCAAAGAAGACGACTGCTGCACGTGCAACCCACTTCAGCACACGTGCGGCCCACCCAAAAATAAAATAAAATTGTGGATGCCTATTTTTGTTTAATGTAGTTGTTTAGTTTAGTGGTTTCTTATTTCTTTAACTTTAATTTAATTGTTTAGTTTAGTTTTGGTTAGTGGTTTAGTTTTTATTTTTGTTCTTATTTTTTGTTTTTATTACCTTATTTTATTTTATTTTATTTTTCTCTACAATTTATTTATTTCTTTTACTTCATATTTTTGTTTCTCTATTTTTTTTATTTAGTTATTTATTCTACTTTTATTTTTTTTCTTTCTTTATTTTTGTTTCCCTTAGTTCATTACTGTACATCATCTAATTTAACTCACTTGTCTCATGCTAATTTAGTTTAAGCTAATTTAGGGTAGTATTTAAAAAAAAAAAAAAAAAAAAAAAAAAAACAAACAAACAAACAAACAAAAAAACAAAAAAACCAAAAAAAAAATAAAATAAAAAAATAAAAGTGATCCGGTGGTGTGCTGACAACGAGGGTTTGAGTGATTGTGCGCATGCATGCGATATTTGATGAGTTCTAATACAATATTTCCACATTTTTGGTTGCGTTGGTTGTGTTATGTTGTGCAGGTATGGCTTCATCGTCCCACTGAGCACCCAAACGCCCTCGTAATGCCAACCTAGGAGGTAGGGATGTGCTAATCGCTATCTGGGCCAACAAACAAATTGCATCTGACACACCATTTGACATTGCCTTTTTTCGGCGCCACCAACCCGCTACATGGAGTGTGCAACAACTTGAAGACCGGGGTTTATTGGGCATTTGCAATGTCACCGAACCAGCATATCCTCACATTTTGCGAGTATTTTATTAGAACATGTATATCAGTGAGGAGGCCCCGGAGCCTTTCTTTCCATTGTTGATGGGGTTGAGTTAGCGGTCACACCAGCCTCCATTGCTGGAACTCTTCACTGTTCAATGGACACTATCAATGAAGAGTAGTTCCCGGTGTTCACTCGGGAACTCACAGTCCCAGCACTAGTGACCGAATTTTATGAGGGGTGGCCGGACGATGACAACTGCACTAGTATCTGTCGAGCTAACTTCCCACACGACTTCCTCTTCCTTGATGTGGTTCTCAAAAAGAATGCAACATCTTTAGGCCACAAGGAAGAGCGGCGAGGGGACGTTCTCCACACCTTGCATTGATTTGATTTCAAGTTTTGGGTCGACATCCCTACGTTGATATTCAACCAAATGATCCGTATACTGAATAAAGTCAAACTGCATAATACCCAAGGTGGTTCTGCATAGGCCCTCCCCTTTGCCGACCACATTACAACACTCATAAAAGGCCAGGGGACTTACCCACTCAATCCTAATGAGGTTTAGCTTTAGACACCACAGCTCTATGCTAAAACCCAATGGCGCCAAACCACTACTCACCTGCCACCTCTACTAGTCATCCCCGATGTACCAACTAACCCCAATGATGTTGAGGTAGAGCTTGTCACCACGCCAGCGCCACCACTATTCTATATGATGCGCGTGTAATATCAGGCTATTTTGGATAATAAGGCTGCCATTTAGCAATCCGTGGTTAATCTCTGCACGGACTATCAGGCGTATCAGGATTAACCTCAAACGGCATTCGACCAGATTAATGCCCTTCAGCTTGAGTATCAGTTGTCAGTTGCATCTATGCAAACTGACTTCTATGCAAATCAAGACTCAAGCCAACATCGCTTTGCTCAGCTTGGCGCTAGGGTTCATGATAAGGCATTCGAGACTCGGAAGTTGACGCATGCCTTATTTAAGTAGTACTTTCCACTACCACCAGATTCTAATCAATGAAATACTGTTTATTTTATTTGTTTTTAATTTTTTTATTTTTATTGTACTTTATTTTATTTTCTATTTTGTTTTCTTTTATAATGTACAGTAAAAAAAAAAAAAAAAAAGTTTGTGTGTGTGTGCTTGGTTCGTCCCTACCTCGCTGGATGTGCGCCTTCGCTGTATGGTAATATCCTCTCTCTCTCCCTCTCCCTCTGATTTTACTGTCTACTTCACAGTTGGTTTCATTGAGGACAATGTGGTATTCTAGTTGGGGGGTGAGGGTGTTTTCACAATTCATGTTTGTACTTGCTGCACTTGATTGCACCATTTCACTTGATGTTATCTTTTTGCTTGTATGGTGGTGATATAAGCATATGTTAATTGGGGAACATAGTAGACTTGTATGAAAAAGGGTTTATTGGGTAAATACTCGCATGTGATATTTGCACTAGGATAGTTGTTTGTATTTGTAGTATTATTACACTTGTAGTATTATTACACTTGTCATGAGTATGCCTTGAATCACATGAACACACTATCATAGCGATGACTTCTCTATTCTAATCCCGGGTATACATCATTCATAATTGCTAGTGTTTCAGAAAAGAATAAATGGGTAGCCTTGATTCTCATAACCAAAAAAATAAAAAAAATGATTTGTTTGGGTTCGTAGCCTCTTAACTCGAGTTATTAAGCCCGTAGGAGTGTCTCTACACCTAGTGCCCTAAAACTGTCTAGTTTGGGAGTCATTGGCCCAATGCTTGCTACATGGGTTAATTATAAAGCTTAAGGAACCTAACCACTGCACAGTTAAGGAAAAATAATGAAAATGACTTGCTCAGATTTGTAGCCTTTTTAGCTCGAGTTATTAAGCCCGTAAGGGTATCTTCACACCTAGTGTCCTAAAACCGTCTGGTTTGGGAGTCATTGGCCCAATGCTTGCTACATGGGTTGATTAGAAAACTTAATGGATTAGGATATTACACAGTCTAAAAAAAAATAAAAAATAGAGAGAAAATTTGAGAATCCTATTGCAAAAGTTTGTTTTTCTGTATATGTTAGGTGTTATTATGAGTTACACTAGCCTACTATAGTGGACAGTTAACTAGTTATGGGGACTGCCTTTACACCAAGGGCACTGATGATGTGTTTACTAGCATTCGCAAGTGTAGGGGACTTAACTTTTGTAATACTAAAGTGCGGTTCTTGCTCAATAGATTCCTTCATGCTTGTCTACTATGCCGTCAATGACTCATCATGTCCTAATATCTCACTGTAGTTGGCACATAAGTTAATTGTTAGGTGGAGTGGTGTGGTTAATTGTTGTTGGCCAGATGTAAATATGTTGATGTTTGTGGGTATCATTTCTAGAAATCCTCACGAGACTATACTCATCCACTTGAGATAACCTTGTGGTTTAAAGGCTTGTTGCATATGTTAAATGCAATCGTAATCCATACGAAAGTGGCTTAGAGTTATTTTATTTTCCTTATTCCTTTTATTTTGCTTGAGGCCTAGCAAAATGTAAGTTGGGGGATGTGGTGTAGGCTGAAAGGTACCACATTAAGGCCGCTTAAAGTACATTTACAGTCTTTGAATTTTGTCTATTTGGCAAAGATGACATGTTTTGTGCACTTGTATAGATTTGGCAGGCAACACGCAAATTCAAGTGAAACATGGCACAAAGGCAGATTCTCCGCGCAAGAAGTGAAAATGCTCAGCTTGCTACCTCACTGTACATGTGGCCCACAACCGCTCGAACGAAAATTGTGGGCGCTCAAGGGGCCCACCTAGGGGCACATAACGCAGAATTTTAAGTTTGTTCTATTGAGAATTAAAAGAAGAAAAAGCGGCTACTCGAGGGTTCTGAAAATTCTAAAAGAAAGAAGGGGCTAGGGTTTGGAGAGGAGGGTTCTCAACCTTCAAGAACGTCTTCCATGGGGGTTTATTCTTCTTCTACCTCTTTCCACTCCTCCATGAGTGGCTAGGCTTCTATTTCTAGGGTTTTGATAAAACCCTAGCCAAGTAAATAGGGTTTTCTTTTTGATTTTTGATTATGTAATGGTTTGAACAAGTTGTATGGTATTCAAGAAGTGTTTAAATATATTTTTCATTATTTCTTCAAGTATTTTTCTTTCTGTGATTGTTGAATGCTTTCTATGCAATGGTTTTCTATTCTTTTATATTCACGGTATAAGACGAGCCATACTATGAGGGACGAGTCGTTTTGTCACCCTAGTTTAAAGTGAACGACTCGTGCTACTTGAGATGGTTCACGCCTATACATTGAATGTGATAATTCTCTTGATCAATGCTTTGAACTTGTAGTTGCGAGGTATTATTTGGTTCAAACCATAACATAATTGATTGCCAAATTTAGTCCTTATTTATGTAACTAGTGGTGAATTCATTACCCTAGATTTTTCCCAAAAATTTGTAATCCCAATTTCACTTTTAATTGCGAGGTTAAGTTCTTAGATTATTTTAGTTATTATTAGTTTATGAATAATCATCGTTTTAATCAAAATTAAATTAGGAATTTAACAATTAAATTATTATAATTCCACATTTGTCCTTGTGGATTGATACCTGGACTTACCATTATTCTAAGGAATTTTGTACGCTTTAGTGTTTATTTTTGGTGTGTAAAACGACATCACAGAGAGAGAGAGAGAGAGAGAGAGAGAGAGAGAGTTTTAGATTGGAATTCCAATCAAGGGCCAAGGGGAGGATCTCTATCTCTTTAATCAAAGGGGCTTATTTATAGCCCATGAGGGCTCTAGAATGTGCCTTGGCACACAATTCTCCAAGAATTGTGTAGAAGGCATCTTCCAAGATGCTTGGAGGATTGTCTTCTAGAAATTGCTCTATGTGTCGTACGTATTGTATGATTGGCCAATTTTCCTGCGGCCATGGCATTTTCCTACGGCCGTGGCATTAAGTTGCAGCCCTAATGAAAAATCTACGGCTAGGGAATAAAAATGTTATGGGTTCAACACATTGTGCGGCTTAGTGAGTTTCCAAAAGATTCTCTCACTTTTCACTCATTTCTACTTTGTTCTTGTTCATTTTCTAGAAGAAACAAGATTTTGATGAAATTAGGTGCTTGAACAATGTAGAATGTTTGGAGTCAACACCTCTAACAACAAAAATCATTTTGAAAAATAGTTTTTTAATGGAATTAAAATCATTTTTGGTTGAAATAGAGGATCCACTCTTCATCCATTGATTGTACTGAAGTCATTAAAGCCACACATTATTTTCATCATGGGGAGGTTCAAGGAGGTGCCAAAGTATTAGGGTCAGTCAAAGTAGGGTGTCTACAATTGTTCCTCTTTGACAGAGCTCAGTTTGTCACTTCCTGACGTGAGTGAATGTCAAAGCCCGAAGATAACCCTTTTGACAAGGTTGTAAGACTTAGGCACACAAACATGGAAGTGCAGGTGGTTGGACCCAAAGGGTTGCCTACATATCCTTTTGCAACGAATCAAACTAGCGTAGTTCAAGGGCAGGATGCAAATGACATACTGAAAGGAGAACTATTTTCAAAGTTGGACTTACGTGTTTCACACTGCTGGTGTTTGAAAAAAGTTTGAAAGTTGGACTTGTACACTTCGCGCATCTAGTGTTTGAAAACAGTTTCAAATTAAACTTACATGCTTCATGCAACCAAAGTTTTGGAAAGGTATGATATGCAATGCAATGCAAAAGTCTCATGAAATGACATGAACTATGCTAAAAGTTGTGGACATGATGAATACATGTGAGGCCCCTAATTTTTGTAAACTCTAGTAAGACCATAGCTTTTGAGTTATTACAATAAAGTCTTAAGTTTCTCATTTACTTGTGAACTAAACCCTATCTCCCAGTTATCGTCGTTTTCGCCCGATTACTCACCTTTCATTTCAAAGTGATGTAGTGCGACCCAAATTATCTTTCCTATCTATATTTTAATTAATTTTATATTTGAAATAGGTATTTTAATCCATAAATTTAGTCGATGCCCTCATACTTTATTATTATTGCATTTTAACCCTAATTTCAGTACTTGTATATACATATGTACATAATATTATTATAATATTTGTTCACAAAATATCTACAATATTTTAAAATAATTGTGAAAAAAAAAAAAAAAAAAAAATTCTTCTAGGTCGAAGGTAATGATGGCTTGCCACCCTAGGAAAGGATTTTGTGATGTACTTTTGGAAATACATTTCATGAAATTAAGGAAAAATAAGATTTGAATTGATATAGATTTGTACCATATGTACTTGGCATCTTCTATAATTAGGAACTAATGTGTTTTAAGTCTATAATCCTATTTAATTAACACTAATCCACCTTGATTTCATTCCATTCTAACTAAATCACATTTCCGTATACTTAGAATCCAACTATACTCTTTATATCCTTTTTCATTTTACACCCACCTCACTTTCCTATTAATAGAAGCACCCTCAATGTCATGACCCGAACCCGCCCCTATGGGTTAAGGACATAACCGGCCAGTAATCAAGGGATTACCTACGACCTCAAACCATTCCAGACATAACTCAACAGAGTAAAGGGGCCAAACGGAAGCAATTTCAAACTTTTGTCCATAGAGTTGTGCTTATATGGCACGTCATAACAATCCATACATATACATGCTAATAACTCACATCAAAATATGTACTAACACAAAGTTCTGTACATACAGGATCATTCAAGTCTAGGTCAGCCAATCAAAACTATATACAAACGTATCCAAAGTCCTCGCCAACATGACAAAATAAAACAAGATAGCAAAAGGGCGAAGACGAGTCTCGTGCGTGAGACGTATGGCTGACTTTCAAAACTTTGGCTGTTTCTCACAAACTTCACTGAGGCTGGGTTTGGACCTCCCTTGGCTCACCTACAGACACATGAATGAGCGTGAGCGAAAGCCTAGTGAATAATATCAAATAAAGAAGTTACACAAACGATATTTAGAACAACGTGCTTCAAACGGCCTTGGGCCCAATTCGTATTTCTATCTAGCATATATATATAAATATAGGTCAAGTGGCTGCGGTTTCAAACACATCATCAGGCCTCGGGCCCAATTCATTCATGTCATATGTGTCATACGGCCTTTGGCCATTCATTCGTATCATTCATCTCAAACTGGCCTTTGGCCCATTCATTTTTCCATTCATGTCAGACTGGCCTTTGGCCCATTCATTCTTTCATTCATATCAAACTAGCCTTTGGCCCATTCATTCTCTCATTCATGTCAAACTGGCCTTTGGCCCATCCATTCTTTCATTCATGTCAAACTGGCCTATGGCCCATTCATTCTCTCATTCGTGTCAAACTGGCCTCTGGCCTATTCATACTTTCATTCATGTCAAACTGGCCTTTGGCCAATTCATACTTTCATTCAAATTAAGGAACTTATAAGACTTACATGGAAGTAAGTAATTGGACAAATAACATACTTCAGATATCTTTAATAAGACATTACTCACAGTGATCGGCTGGATGATTTGCCCTGGAGCTCGACCCTACACATTCCATGAACACAATGGGTCACAAACAAATCAATCTATTCTTAATTCACATATTCCTCTTTAGGCTTCATTCTTATCCTTTTTAACTCATTTACAATGCTTAACGCATGCCTAAGAGTACTTAGAAGTGAAAGAGAATGGAAAATGAAGCATAGAACGCATTTTCAAAATTTCAGAAACAGGGGTCCCCCGCTCGAGCGGGCCCATAAGGTCTGCAAAAATACTGGTTACCTCATTTTTACGCTCGAGCGTGAAGTCGGACGCTCGAGCCGAAGGTCATCCTACATAGCTCCCTGCTCGAGCGTGAACTTCCCCGCTCGAGCGGACATCATGTCTGCAAAATATTCTGGGAGCTCGTATTTTACGCTCGAGCGGCGGTTTCCCCGCTCGAGCGGGCTTCAAGAATTTTGGGTTTTCCAGAACTTGTTCTTGAGCTCAAATTTGACATTCAAAGGCTTCAAAGCTCATGATTTCGGTCCAAAACATGCAAATATATTATATAGCACATGGATGTAAACAACATAAAGCCAATCATCGAAAATCATGGTCCAATTCTTCAAAATTAATCATGGCTCATGCTTTCAACCTCATATAAGCTCCACATTTTTAATAATCAAACATGCATGTCAATTTTGACTTCATTTTTATTTCACATGATGTAAATGGTGTTCATTCCTATGAAACTCAACAAAAACATGTTTGCATGTATGATCCAACCTACAATCTTTCATGATTCACATATTACATGCTAGATTATGTAATTTTCACGGGAATTCCCTACATGCATGCACACATGGACTTCAATCTCAACTTAGTCAACTCAATTCCTGATCTAACTCACCATTTAATCTTCAATTCACAAAATTACAACTCAAACTCATGAATCAAGGGTTGATTACTCACCTAGGAGCTTTAATCTTCACAATTTCTAGTTGAATCTTGAGTCCAACCTTATAATTTTCACAAACTTGAGCCAAATACACAATTCTCCTTTTTTCCCCCTCTCTAGCCGACCCTCTCTCCCTCTTCTTGGAGTTAATATCAGCCAAATATAAGAAAAGAGAGGAATTGAGTGAAAGTGGCCCATTTATAAGCTTCTACTCAAACACATTATTTAAATACTAATTAACTAAGCACTATTTCATCAATTCAATCTATTTAATTCGATCCAAATCAATTTTCAATTAAACTTTACCGTAGGCTTTAAAAATTACGCTAATCACAATGGCGTAGTCAATTTCGGGTTTTGTGGCCGATAAGGCCTTCAATTTAAATTCGAAAGTAGATAATCAAACAGATATTCCTACGGTGAACAGATAGAAATCCAAAACCACATATTTTCACATAAATGGCACACAAAATGATATCAAACATATAATCACATTCATAATAAGGACCAATTAGCATAATACGGAACATGGTTATCACAATCTTCCCCCCTTTAGGAAATTTGGTCCTCCAAACTTATTTTACCTTCATCGGAAAACAAATGTGGATAGCGTAGTCGCATTTCATCCTCTTTTTCCCACATGGCATCCATCCCATAGTGTTATTTCCATTCCACTTTCACCATTGGGATGGACTTGCTTCTCAATTGTTTCACCTGTCGGTGAACAATTCGTTCTGGCCATTCGGCGTACTCCATATTTTCATCAAGAGCTACCCGCTGATAATCAATCACATGAAACGGGTCTCGGAGATAACCCCTCAACATCGACACGTGAAACACATTATGGATCTGCTCAAATCCCAGCAGTAAAGCAACTCTATAAGCAACTGGACCTAGCGTTTCCAAAATTTGGAATGGCCCAATGTAACAGGGCGACAGCTTGCCCTTCTTCCCCAACCTGACTTGGCTTTTCATTGGAGTCACACGGACAAACACATGGTCACCAACCTCATATTCAAGAGGTCTTCTTCGAACATTTGCGTAATTCTTTTGTCGGTCCTGAGCTGTTTTGAGCCTTTGCTGAATAGTTTTGATCTTCTCAAAAGTGTCTTGCACAATTTTAGGCCCAAGTAAAGCTCTATCCCCGACTTTTGTCCAACAAATCGGTGATCTACACCTTTCACCATACAAAGTCTCGTATGGTGCCATACCGATGCTGGAGTGGAAATTGTTATTGTATGCAAATTCTGCTAGTGGCAAATAGTCTTCCCAACTCCCCTGAAAATCCAAGGCACACATTCTCAGCATATCTTCTAATGTCTGTATGGTCCATTCTGATTGCCCATCTGTCTGCGGATGGAATGCAGTACTAAATCTCAGTTCTGTTCCCATAGCTTCCTATAAACTCTTCCACAATCTAGACACAAATTTCGGATCTCTATCCGACACAATAGATACCGGAACTCTGTGTAAACGAACAATCTCGTCAACATATATTGTAGCCAATCTATAAGCATTAAACGTAGTTTTAACAGGTAGAAAATGTGCAGATTTAGTCAGTCTATGAACTACAACCCAAATAGAATCCATACCTCGAGAAGTCCAAGGTAGACCAACAACAAAATCCATAGTCACATGCTCCCACTTCCATTCAGGAATAGGAAGAGGTTGAAGTAGACCGCCTGGTTTCTGATGTTCGGCTTTAACTTGCTGACATTGAAGACACTTGGACACATATTCTGCAATCTCTCTCTTCATTTTAGGCCACCAATAGCTTTGTTTCAAATCCCGATACATTTTATTGTTACCTGGATGCATAGCAAACAATAATTTATGGGCTTCATCTAAAACCCTTTTCTTTAGTTCTGGAATATCTGGGATACACATTCGATTCTGAAATCTTAACACTTCGCCTTCAATGCTGAACTCTGCTTTCGGACTTGTCTCAAATTCATCGATCACTTTCTTGAGGAATTCATCCTCTTTTTGTTTTTGTTTAATTTCATCAATGATTGCCGGTTCGGCTGAAATAGCGGCTATCAATCCGCCCTGTTCACACGATACCACTTCAATTTCAGACTTCTCAAAATCTTGCAAGATCTCTTTCTGCTCAGTAAGCACACAAGCCATACTCCCCGTTAATTTTCTGCTCAAGGCATCTGCAACTGTATTAGCTTTCCCGGGGTGATACTGAATCTCAAGATCATAGTCTTTTATCAGTTCAAGCCACCTCCTCTGTTGCATGTTCAACTCCTTCTGCGTAAAGAAGTATTTCAGACTTTTGTGATCCGAGTAGACTTTACACTTTGCCCCATACAAATAATGCCGCTAGATTTTCAAAGCAAAAACAACTGCGGCCAATTCCAAATCATGTGTTGGGTAGTTTTTCTCGTGTGGTCTCAACTATCGGGAGGCGTAAGCAATAACCTTTCCATTCTGCATTAATACACAACCTAAACCCTTATAAGACACATCACTGAAAATTACAAAATTTTCCGTACCTGTGGGCAGTGTCAATACTAGTGCAGTGGTCAGTCTCGTTTTCAGTTCATGAAAGGAAAATTCTCTTTCGTCATTCCATTCAAACGGTTGCCCTTTGCGTGTCAGTTGGGTAAGAGGTACAGTTATTTTTAAGAAATCCCTCACAAATCTCCTGTAGTACCCGGCTAGGCCCATGAAACTGTGGACTTCTGTCACATTAGTCGGTGTAGGCCAATTCACAATTGCCTCTATTTTCTGTGGGTCCACTGAAATCCCCTCTTTGTTGATAACATGCCCTAAGAAAACAACTTCATCTAACCAAAACTCACATTTCTTTAGTTTAGCAAATAATCTCCTTTCCCTAAGTATTTGCAGGACAGTTCTCAAATGATGTTCATGTTCAAGTCTATTCTTGGAGTATATCAAAATGTCATCAATAAAAACCACAACAAATTCATCAAGGTAGGTTTTAAAAATTCGGTTCATTAAGTCCATAAACGCTGCTGAAGCATTAGTTACCCCAAACGGCATAACAAGAAATTCAAAATGACCATACCTCGTTCTAAATGCGGTTTTCTCAACATCTTCTGCCTTTACTTTTAACTGATGATACCTGGATCTCAAATCAATCTTGGAAAACACTTGTGATCCCTCAACTGGTCAAACAGGTCATCAATACGGGGTAGGGGATATTTATTCTTTATTGTTACCTTGTTCAGTTCTCGGTAGTCGATGCACAAATGCAAAGTTCTATCTTTCTTCTTTACAAACAACGCTGGTGCACCCCATGGTGAAGTACTCGGTCGGATAAACCCTTTGTCAAATAGGTCTTGCAACTGTTCTTTCAGTTCTTTCATTTCAGCAGTAGCCATTCTGTAGGGAGTTTTGGAAATAGGCTGGGTGCCTGGCATAATCTCAATTGTAAACTCTATCTCCCTGTCCACCAATTCCCCTGATAGTTCATTTGGAAACACATCTGGGAATTCTCTAACAATAGGGATACTATTCAATTCAACATTTACAGATTGTTCAGACAACACATAACACAAACAACCCTGGCACCCTTTCCTGATCAGTTTACATGCCTTCATTGCAGATATTAAATAAGGTGGAGGCACTACCCCGTTACCCACAAATACAATTTCTTCCTATTCTAGTGGTCTAAACACAACCTGTTTTGTGACACAATCAATGGTGGCACAATATTTAGTTAACCAATCCATGCCCAGAATTATATCAAAGTGCCTAAAGTTCAAGGGCAACAAATCCACATATAGAATGGCATTCCCAACACGCATGTCATAAAAACGATATACAGATTCACACAACACAGATTCCCCAGATGGAGCAGATACACACAGCAGATATGGCAATAATTCTAGAGGTCTACTCAGCCTAGATGCAAATGCACATGTTACGAAAGAGTGTGTTGATCCGGAGTCAATTAACCCAAAAGCATCCTGATTACATATAGAAATAGTACCTGAGACGACTGCATTGGCATTCCGTGTATCGCCTGGAACAAGCACAAAAACTCTCCCTTGTCTCATGGTATCTCCGGTGGTAGTAGATCTCATAGTATTTCCCGGCTTCGGGATCGATGCAGATGAGCTAGCAGCTAGCTTTCCACTGTTTTGATTACAATCTCTGGCCATATGCCCTTGTTTACCACATTTAAAATAGGCTCTCGACACATGGTAACAAACCCCACGATGCCTTTTACTAAAAATATTGCACATGGGAAATGTATCTTGGGAAGAATTCGAGGTACTTGAGGAGCCCGTGTTTTGCTTTTTCGAAAATTTCTTCTTTGAGAAGAAGCCTTGCCTTTTGTTGTCTTTCCAGTCAGTTGTCGACTTTGTCTGTCTAGCTATGTTAGCTTCTGATATTATGACCCTGTCTAGCATCCCAATATAGGTTTCCAGCTTCAAGACATTCACCCTTTCTAAAATGTCACTTCGAAGCCCACCTTCAAAGTACCTCACTTTCTTATAATCAGTATCAATCACATGCGGTGTAAACCTGGCCAATTCAGTGAATTTGGCCTCATACTCAGCTACAGTCATGCTGTCTTGTCTAAGTTCCGTGAACTCTGACACTTTCCTGTCCTGGACACATTGCGGGAAGTATTTATCATAGAAAATTTCCAAAAATTTCGCCCAGTCAACAGCTTTATGATTTTCACGCATTAACATCCACCATCTTCTTGCTTCATCTTCTAGCATAAAAGTGGCCAGAAGAACTTTCTGTGTCTCCGAAAAAGGGAACACCTCAAATAGCTGTTCAATGCCGAGGACCCATACTTCGGCTTTCAACGGATCTAATCCCCTGTGGAACTGTGGTGGTTTCATTTTCTTAAACTCCTTGGTGAGGGCTATTATTCGGTCATCATTCTGATTATCTGGCGTGGGTGGTGCTGGAGGTGGAGGTGGAGGATGTGGTTGTTGCCACTGTTGTTGCCACTCTTGTTGTTGCCTCAATGTTTCTGCCATTTCCTGAATCAATCTCTCCATTCTATCCATTCTGGCAGTAGAGGACTCCTCTATCTCATCACCTCTCGTTCTCACCATCTGATTAAACTTGCATTATACTTTATACAAAAGATTCACAGGTATGCATACACTAAAGAGCATACATATTCAAATAATTTGCAATGCAAGCAAATCACAAACTTATAGCACATAGTCGCTTATATTAAAACATTAAGCACATTCTCAATGCTTTCAAATTCATACTCATCACATGAATGCATCCTAGATCTTTTCTAGATGCTTATTGCTCTTTTGGACAAGTATGTGAGTTATTAACTCGTGCTCTGATACCACTCTGTCATGACTTGAACCTACCCCTATAGGTTAAGGACATAACCGACCAGTAATCAAGGGATTACCTACGGACTCAAACCACTCCAGACATAACTCAACAGAGTAAAGGTGCCAAACGGAAGCAATTTCAAACTTTTGTCCATAGAGCTGTGCGTATATGGCACGTCATAACAATCCATACATATACATGTTAATAACTCACATCAAAATATGTACTAACACAAAGTTCTATACATACAGGATCATTCAAGTCTAGGTCAGCCAGTCAAAACTATATACAAACGTATCCAAAGTCCTCGCCAACATGACAAAATAAAACAAGATAGCAAAAGGGCGAAGACGAGTCTTGTGCGTGAGATGTATGGATGACTCTTCAAAACTTTGGCTGTTTCTCACAAACTTCACTGAGGCTGGGTTTGGACCTCCCTTGGCTTACCTATAGACACATGAATGAGCATGAGCGAAAGCCCAGTGAATAATATCAAATAAAGAAGTTACACAAATGGTATTTAGAACAACGTGCTTCAAACGGCCTTGGGCCCAATTCATATTTCTATCTAGCATATATATATAAATATAGGTCAAGCGACTGCGGTTTCAAGCACATCATACGGCCTCGGGCCCAATTCATTCGTGTCATACATGTCATACGGCCTTTGGCCCATTCATTCGTATCATTCATCCCAAACTGGCCTTTGGCCCATTCATTCTGCCATTCATGTTAGACTGGCTTTTGGCCCATTCATTCTCTCATTCATGTTAAACTGGCCTTTGGCCCATTCATTCTCTCATTCGTGTCAAATTGGCCTCTGGCCCAGCCATTCTCTCATTCCTGTCAAACTGGCCTCTGGCCCATTCATACTCTCATTCATGTCAAACTGGCCTCTGGCCCATTCATACTTTCATTCATGTCAAACTGGCCTTTGGCCCATTCATACTTTCATTCATGTCAAGCTGGCCTTTGGCCCATTCATACTTTCATTCATGTCAAACTGGCCTTTGGTCTATTCATACTTTCATTCGAATTAACAAACTTATAAGACTTAAATAGAATTAAGTAATTGGACAAATAACATACTTTAGATATCTTTAATAAGATATTACTCACAGTGATCGGCTGGATGATTTGCCCTGGAGCTCGACCCTACATATTCCATGAACACAATGGGTCACAAACAAATCAATCCATTCTTAATTCACATATTCCTCTTTAGGCTTCATTCTTATCCTTTTTAACTCATTTACAATACTTAACGCATGCCTAAGAGTACTTAGAAGTGAAAGAGAACGGAAAATGAAGCATAGAACGCATTTTCAAAATTTCAGAAACAGGGGTCCCCCACTCGAGCGTGGACTTCCTCACTTGAGCGGGCCCATAAGGTCTGCAAAAGTACTGGTTGCCTTATTTTTACGCTTGAGCGTGAAGTCGGATGCTTGAGCTGAAGGTCATCCTACATAGCTCCCCGCTCGAGCGTGAACTTCCCCGCTCGAGCGGACATCATGTCTGCAAAATATTCTGGGAGCTCGTATTTTACGCTCGAGCGGCGGTTTTCCCACTCGAGCGGGCTTCAAGAATTCTGGGTTTTCCAGAACTTGTTCTTGAGCTCAAATTTGACATCCAAAGGATCCAAAGCTCATGATTTTGGTCCAAAACATGTAAATACATTATATAGCACATGGATGTAAACAACATGAAGTCAATCATCCAAAATCATGGTCCAATTCTTCAAAATTAATCATGGCTCATGCTTTCAACCTCATATAAGCTCCACATTTTTAATAATCAAACATGCATGTCAATTTTGACTTCATTTTTATTTCACATGATGCAAATGGTGTTCATTCCCATGAAACTCAACAAAAGCATGCTTGCATGTATGATCCAACCCACAATCTTTCATGATTCACATATTACATGCTAGATTATGTAATTTTCATGGGAATTCCCTACATGCATGCACACATGGACTTCAATCTCAACTTAGTCAACTCAATTCATGATCTAACTCACCATTTAATCTTCAATTCACAAAATTATAACTCAAACTCATGAATCAAGGGTTGATTACTCACCTAGGAGCTTTACTCTTCACAATTTCTAGTTGAATCTTGAGTCCAACCTTCCAATTTTCACAAACTTGAGCCAAACACACAATTCTCCTTCTTTCCCCCTCTCCAGCCGACCCTCTCTCTCTCTTCTTGGAGTTAATATCAGCCAAATATAAGAAAAGAGAGGAATTGAGTGAAAGTGGACCATTTATAAGCTTCTACTTAAACACATTATTTAAATACTAATTAACTAAGCACTATTTCATCAATTCAATCTATTTAATTCGATCCAAATCAATTTTCAATTAAACTTCACCGTAGGCTCTAAAAATTACGTTAATCACAATGGCGTAGTCAATTTCGGGTTTTGTGGCCGATAAGGCCTTCAATTTAAATTCGAAAGTTGATAATCAAATAGATATTCCTACGGTGAACAGATAGAAATCCAAAACCACATATTTTCACATAAATGGCACACAAAATCATATCAAACACATAATCACATTCATAATAAGGACCAATTAGCATAATACGGAACATGGTTATCACACTCAAGGTCTATTACACACTTCAAACACCACCACCCCTGAGAGAAAGAGAGAGCAAGAGTGAGCTTGATAGGAAGAAAGAAAGGAGGTTTTGTCCAAAATCTTAGCAACACCTAGCAAAGAAGTAAGCCACACAAACACCCTATTCTTTTCTTTTTCTCTTCTAAATACATGTATTCATGTGTTTAAAATATAGATCTTGTGTGTTTATATAAGTATGATTGGATGTCAATGATTAACTATGCTCATATTCAACCTATGTTGTACTAATTCATCATTTCTACTTTCTTTGGTACCTTTTCTAAAACACTCTTTCAAATCCAAAAATCTAAGTCTATGGGACATTATTTAGCACATTTGTAATGTATGAGAAGTATAGTAATGCTCATTGTTTCCCTTTTTCCTCTAATCCCTTTTATTTTAATGTTTAGAGTACAAAACAATCGATAAATATAGCCATCTTTCAAAAAATCTGGAAAAATACAAAAAAATCATCTTATACCCATTTTTGAATCAAAATCTTCCTATAAGTGTTATCGTTTGAATAAAATTGATTTTAATGAAAAGAGTGAGTGGTTTGAGAGAAACACCGATTTTAGTAATAGCCGACAAATCTGGACAGGTCGTGAGTATTTTTTTCTTAACATCTAAAAATCTAGAAGGGCTATCCCACTTTTGTAAATTGGGTTTGAAACTAGACTCATTTCTATACATCAAGACACCAGGTCTTTAGGGCCACAAAAAGTATTTTTCCATATTTATTTTTAAACCGGTTCAAATCTGGAAATTCTAAAACTATATGTTAATATGCTCTTTGTTGTGGTTTAACTCTTCTATGCTATATCTGTTAGATGTTTTATCTTCATCATTTCATATATACTTATTTTGTGGGTTTATTTATTGTGCTTAAGTTACCATAGGTTTACCTTTGATTGGTATCTTTTAATGACCATGTTTCGTTCTAACTGAAAAACATAATGTAATTAATAAAGGGGAAACCTAATGGGGTGGTAATGGGTTTCGATCACGTGTAGTATTTTTATAACATAATCGGATTGATGAGATAAATGAAGTAGTCGTTTCGAAATGGAAAAAATGATAGGATGTGGGGTTAAGTATTGCGCAAGTGTGTTTTTGATCCCTAACGAGGCACGGGAGGTATTCTGGCTACTTAATAGAGTTGGGAGGTATAAGGATGGCAGTGAGGATCTCACACAAGAAAAGTATCCCTTGAAGTCCATTCCCTTGGGGTAGACCGTGATGTCACCACTGGGTATGTAACATAGATGCGTAGGCATTATTGGTAATTGTGCGGTAAGCAACACATTGGTATTTGTTTTAACCAAGGGGAAGCCAGAATTTGTTGTGGCTAGTGTTAGTGGTTGGGTAGGAACGACATTTTGCGGAGAGTTTCCTAGAACTAACTTAGTTGACTGTTATTCTTGAGAATTGAAATTTATTATAAGCTTTGCATGATTATTGCTTCTGTTGTATATTATTGTGCCATTATTTTACTTTTGTATTTGGAATGAGAAAAGGGACAGGGGGTGTGTGAGTTTACTGAACATTCCAAACTCATGGCATTTCATGCCAAGTGAAGAAGAGTACTACTTGGAAGACAATGCGACCGAGACTTTTGAAGAAGTATGGATTCTGTGGAAAAAATACATGACTTGCTTTGTTAATGCCTACTTCGTAATCTCATCTTGGGTTGAAATGTTGCTACAATTCCCTATTTTGTAATTAAGACTTGACATTTGCAATTATTACTTTTTTTGTGTGTAAGTACTATATATCTTGTATAAACCTATCTACTACTTATATCCCTCGTCAACTCTTGTTGTGGATGTGTTAATATCTTGGAGAGATTTGTCAAAAATGTAGCTCTACTATCTAAAGAGACTGAGTTTTGAAGAGAGGCTATTTTATCTCCACCAATCTTTCCTAGGATGATACTTAGTTATTGACCAAAGGACTTATTAGTGACATTCCTAGACCTTGTTACTTAGAGTAGAATTTAGGGCGTCACAATACAACCCTTATGTGCTTCCACACATTAAGGAGGTAAACAATTCCAAACATGTGTTTGTGGGAGAACGTGAAAAGAGGAAAAACAATCCAAACATGCTTCACACAAGTAGAGGAAAACAATGCAAACATGTTTCACACAAGAGAAGTAAGAACAATCCAAATGTGCTCCACCAAGAGAAGGAAAATAATTCCATGCACGTTTTGTGAATTAACGCGTAAGGAGAAAAAACAATCCAAACATGCTTCGCATGAGCAGAAGAAGGCAATCCAAATGTGTTTCACATGAGATGAGGAAAATAATTCTAGATGCATTTTGTAGATGAATGTGTATGGAGGAAAAACAATCTAATCATTCTTCGCATGAGTGGAGAAAGAAAATCCAAACGTGTTTAACACGAGAGGAGGAGGTGGAAACATATTCCAAAAAATTACTTATGACCGGCAATCATAGCAGTAACGAACTTCAACTTTGATTGACAGTCAATGAAGTTGAACCCAGGGGTGCGACTCAAATACATTTCACGCAAGTGGAGGTACAACCTATCAGCATTTCACGCTTCAAGGAGGAAAAACAATTCAAACGTGTTTCACAAGAGTGAAGGAAAGATGGGAGTATGCATCCGAAAACTTGCATATGATCGACACTCATAGCAATTGAGAAGTCCGACTTCGACTGGCAGTCAACGAAGGTGAACCCAATGGTGCAATCTAAACATGTTTCACGCGAGTGGAGGAAATGAGAAACTGAATTGGCGAAAACATGGCTCATGTGGAAAGGCAAGTGTAGACACCCCATTTTGACTGACCCTAAGATCTCAAGCGCTTGCAAACCTTCTGATGATGAAACGGTGATAATTTATCTTTAGAATATTTGAGGTACTTTGGAGTTGTTGTTGAAACCAGTTTTGGCCAAAAATTAACTTTTGATGAAAATGACCATTTTACCCCAACCCGTTTTTAGCTAAAAATTAACTTTTTAACCCAAGAAAGAGAGAAAAGCCCAATTGTGCTCTGAACAAAGACATTTTCCAAAATTAGTGGTCGGATTTATTAAAAACATCGATCATAAAGCAATTCGGGCATACTTGGGACACAAGTAAGCCAAGGGCATGGGACCCCACACTTGTGCATACGTGGATGGCACGTGTACCAAGGAGAATGGTGCACACACACGAAAATTGTGCGTGCACACATGAGTTGCGCATGCACACATGAGTTGTGTGTGTGCAAAAGCTACGTGCATACGCACATCCAAGCGTGGATGAGCTTGTTTTGGAAACTCAATCTTGGCACATTTCTGGAGAGAGGTGGTGAGAGGAAGCGATGGGAAGCCCTAGAGTGCTCCAAATGCTTCCTCTCTGCCTATAAAAGGCACTATTCCCCCTCCATTTCAAAGGGTTACAAACCTGAGCCATTCTTGTTAGTTTTTAATAAAAAAAAACACCCTCTTCTCCCATCCCTTGCCTTTGCTCCGAAAATATCATCCTTTATAGCAACTCTAACTTCTAAAATTCCTCTAAAGCTTGAAGACCTTGAACTATATTAGAAATCTTAGCTTAAGGGAGGCTTGTGAGCAAGAAAACTAAGGTTTTCTTGCATTTTTCTTTGCATATCTTCAGTTTAAGCGAACTAGCAGGTAAAGGACCTTTACCTTTTGTATTTTAGGTCTTTTTTTCTTTATTTCTTAGTATGCATTCATGCTAGGGTGTTAGTTTATCATTTCATCATGTAGCTTATTAGTTTCAATTGCCTTTTTGCCTTTCTCTTGCATGTTTTCTTTATTTTGTTAAAAAACAACATGTTTAGGCTTCATTTAATCATGTAATAAGCATGCAGAAGCCCAGTTTGACCATCATATAGTTAGTTTGTATTTTTGCTTTTTATTTGTTATTTGTTTTTCTTGCATAATAATCATGTTAGTAAGCCTCAAACCGGGTTTAAGACCATATGTTGTATGTTTAGAAGCATATTAGGATTCATATTTAGTTTATGTAATGCATGAAAGACGTTGAAAGTGGGCATCTTGGTAAGATTTCTTGTTCCTCGTAGCACGTGTGTGTCTTTGTTGCATTGTTTTTTTTTCAATTATGCAAGTTAAATGCTCTTCTATGCAAAATTGGTTGTTTTGGGTGTTTTTATAAGTGTTGTTTATTTTAGTTCAAGTTTATGGCCATGTTTGTTAAAAATCTCTTTTTGGTGGAAAATTATTTTTTTAACGGAAAATATGGCTTTATTATTGGAACTAAAATAAAGATATTAATTTTATTCAAATCACATAGTTATAGGTTAGTTAAGGGTTTTTAGGCTTAAAAATGAACTTTGTGAATAATTAGTCACTAAAATCATAAAATAGAAAGTTAGTAGAGGCCAATCTTCAGATTGGGCAAAAAGAGGTTTAACGCCCCAACTTCCGAGCTATTAATAAATAAAATTAACCTCAAATTCACAATTATAGATAACTCATAACCTCAAATATACAAATCGGCTCCAAAATAATTACACGAATGTCTATAATTTATACAAATCTCCGAAAAATAACATATAGTGGTGGCCCCCAAATCTCTACTTAGTAAGTTCTTTAAATGCTTTAACTCCGATCCCCACTAAATTTGCTTCACATCTAAAAAATAAATTAACTCGGGAAGTATATAATACGACAAGAATTACAAAGTTTGGATAGAGAATAAATCTGCAGGGATCCAATAAATTATGATATGGCAGAAATGAATCAATATTACCAAGCAATTTACCAAACATAGACAAATCCACTTAACATATGATAACTTAAATACCCGGTTCTACTCAATACATAACCAGTGACCGGCCTCACCCACCTCACCCAAGGACAACTGCTTATCCAAGCATATTGGTGCAAGCTATTGGTAGGGTCCACTCGATCCATTTACGTAGAATTTCTATGCCATTTAGTTAGACAAATCAGCATTTTCAACATAGAATAATTTCACAAAATTTATCAAAGGACTAGAATAATCAAAAGAATATACAAATTGTAGACACCCTATTTTTGATCGCTTGCAAGACTCAAACGCTTGGTTTCACACACTCAATGATGAAAGTTGAATTATGATTTGCAGCGATTTAGAATCATTCAAGCTTCCAAAATAACCTCATATCTTCGACATTTACCTTGTTTGAACCCTTCGTTTCATTTTTGGACCATTTCTGACCCTAAGCTGAGTTTGAACCAAAAAAACAGGGAAGGCCATCAAGGCCCAACCGTGGCTGTGAATGGCCAGCTAGCCTTCGATGGTGATAAACACTGTTCTGGGCGAGAGGCCGCCAGTTGTCCATTTTTGAAGATATTTATCACCTTTTGAGCTCGAATTCTATAAAACTGAAGCTCTGAGATTGTTTTGAGGGTTGAACAAAATTCATGAAGAGATATATACACCTTGAAAGCCCTTGACTCCTCCTTTTTCCATTGCAGGTTGTCTTTGAGCTAACCTAGCTTGCTTACACCACCTATATACGCCATATGCAACCTTGTTTTACCATCCTAAAGCCTTGGTTGATCTTGAGGAAGTATAATTCCAGCTTGAGAATACATTGAAACCAAGTTTGAAACATCAAACAACAAGCTTACTTCTTGTAAGGTATAAGCTTGTTTCCTCTTCTCTTGCCTTCATTTCTATCCTTTATTTCATAATTCTTGCTGTTTTGGTTGGTTTTGAGATTGTTTGAAGTGTTGGAGTTGGGTTTGAAGAGTTACCAAAAGGGTAGAGAGAGCTTTCTCTTTCTACACCATTATTCATAACTCAAGCCTTCTCTTTTTCACTCTTTTCCTTTGGTATTTACACTGATTTTTAGAGGTTTGAAAAGGCTAAAAACCATGTTTTGAAGTGTCAAAAATGGAGGGGTAAGCCATCACTCCTTATCTTTGTTTACTAGCTTTAATTCTCATATTTATTGTCTAGCTTTTCACCCCCTTTTCATGTATATTCTACCTCTAAATTTCATGTATTTAGGGCTGTTTTGAGGTTATCTACGTCTTTTCAATTGGTTCATGCCTTGTTTAATGCACTTGTGGCCTCATTAAGTTAGCATACCTCTTGTTTATTATGCTTTTTTTGTTCATTTTCCATGTTTGGAGCCTAAGTTGATTAATCAATCAATCATTCCATATCTTTCATTCATGAGAATGGTTTCAACTGATTGGGGTTGTTCAATGCATGTAAAGGAGACCTACACTTAATGGCTTAATCTCTTCGAAGATTCATCGTCAACAGTGTAGTCTCCTCCTCATGTTTTAGAAGGACCTCTTGTTTGACATCACTTCTCATCTAGAGGACTTTAACATCACATTTGGACACATGGACTAATGAATGGCAATGACTAAAACAATTGGTTTAAAACTTGGACCAACACACTTAAAGGAAATGGCTTTAATAGCTTGAACTTGGTCGGACGTTATGCCAAGTTTCTTGTGTCAAGGGTCATCAAGCATCAAGTCATGGTGTTTTTGATGTCCTCAAAGCATCTCAACTTCCTTTTTTGAGTTCATTTTATGACAAAAAGAGAGGGGTGGTCCATTTGCATTACATTTATTGATTTTTGTCCAAAATTGCATTCGAGACCATAAAGCGATCATATCGCTCATTGATGGTTTTGGAGTCAATCCCAACCTTCTCTTAAGGCTTTCCCATGACATAGAAGGAAGGAAGGAAGGACAAACAGAGCTTGAAAATGCTCTATCTGCACTGATTTCACCTCACAGCATAGAAACAGAGTTTTGCACCAAATCAATGCATAGCCGGCCTTCTGTAGGCCCGGCTGGCCATCAGTAATGCACGGCTAGCCCTTGGTGTGTGGCCAGTAGTGCAATTTTACAGAAACAGAGGCAGTGGCTGAAGGTGAAATAGAGGCGGCCTGGGCAGACAGAGTAACTTTTAGGCAATGCGCATGCAACCTCCATCCATCTTCCTCGGTGCTCATATCGAATGTGTTTGATCGTTTAATTGTTTCATTAGCATAGTGAATTGTGTTGTAATATTTAATTAGCTTAATTAGTTGTAGCTAATTAGTTGATGTTGTAATATTTAATTAGCTTAGCCTAGTTAATTTCTTTTAATTAATTAACTTAGATAGTTAGTTAATTATTCATTTCAAGTGTTATAATAATTAGTTAATTAGTTAGCTTAGCTTAGCTTAATTAGTTAGTTAGCTTTATTCATTCGGACTCTCCTTCATGAGAGCGTGTTGTAATAATATGTATGTTTTACAACCGCATGTCTTTCACCTTTTTATTTAATCGCTTTTGATGGTTAGATTAGGGACATGTTTCAATTAGCATACCTTATGCTTTATGCTTGCATGCATTCATTCGTATTGGATGCACCGAGGCTCGGCGCATCATTCAAACTGCATTATCATTTCAATACTTCTTCGAATACGTGTTTAACCGCATGTTATCAAATCAATTCATATGACATGTTAGTAGCTGAGCCTATTAATTGCATTCTTGGCATGTGTTGCATTAGACATCTTGTATTGTTAGGAATCATGCATATTTTTCTAACTCATATCTTCATAGCTTGGAGTACTAGGTGAGTTTTTAGTGCTTTAGCATAATTGCATGAGTGTAAGTGATTGCCACGACTAGCATGCTTGCCATGAGGCTAAATGCTTAAGTGATGAACTGCTTGAATGCCTGCGGATGAAGGCTTGTTGCTTGAATTGGAATGACTCAGCGAATATATGTTTTAAGCCCACTATGTCTAGTGGCAAATTCACGGCTTTTAAGCCCACTCTGTTGAGTGGCACATTCGCAAACTTTAAGCCCACCTGAAGTGGCAAATTCAAACACTTTTCATAAAACAAACGTGAAATTGAGTTGTTCCAATTCTTACAATTTTAGTCTATACTTGCTTGTACGCATCACATAGTAATGCTAGCCTAATAACCGGAACAAGAGCACATAATGTTGATAACAAATTATATCACGATTAGTAGAGGCCGATCTTTGATCGGACAAGTGAGGGTGCTCATTCATGACCTTCCCCTCTCATATCTAAGTTCTTGAGCCGGGGCAACGTTGGTGACGATGGACACGTGGCCTTTGGCACGAGTCATGGGTTTTCTAAATTTCCCCAAAAATAAAATATTTAGGTGGCGACTCTGTACCGGGCAAAGTAGTCCAATTTTGGCATTTTTTATTCTAAAATCAATTTTTCAAAAGATTTGCCAGATTTGGACTCTTTGTTGTTTATCAATTTCGCATTGCACTTGTGAGATTAGATTCAGAATCGTGGGACCGAACTGTAGGACTTATTTTCAAACTTCCGAAAAGGGGTACGAAAGAGGCGAGCTACACAAATTGAACGTAATTAAAATGAAACTCTTTGCAAAAAGATTTAAAGGAAGCATATTGTATACCATCCAAATTACCTCAAATCAATCTCGTGCATTGCCAGCAGTCTAATCAATTGATATTTCTCCATGGATCTTTAAAAATGGTGGATCAAAATTCGAAGGCATAAGGAATGTATGGTTTGACAAAAACTATAACTCTCCTCTTCTCTCAGCCGTGGGTTATATATAGGTGGTGTATGATTATGTTGTTTGTTCCAAAATGTGAAGGGAAGTAGTGTATTTATAAAGTTCAAAAGCCTCCTCCATAATTTTCCCAAAACTTCCTCAAGAATCCATCTAAGATTCCTCAAGAATCCATCAAAGTTTCCTTAATAATCTATCAAAACTTCCTCATCAATCCATCAAAGCTTCCTTATTAATATTTGTTCAAGGTGCACACAACACTTTGATTTTCTAAGGGGTCCAAATATAACTTATCTAAATTATGAGAGCTAGGGCTTAATTTTATGATTTGGAAAAAAATTTTAAGTCTATAATCTAATAAATCTACAAACTACTATAATAAATAACCAATGCTTCTCACTAAAATATTAACACTTAAAAAATACGGAATTTCACAGGGATGCTATCATTCAATGACCTTCTCGCTTTTTACCTAAGCTCTCGAACCTAGAATTTTTAGGTTATGATGGATCGATCCTTAACTTAGTTTTCATTGTTAAAGGTTTCTTAATTTCCCTTTAAAAATTAAATGGCTACTCTTTGTTGTTTAAATCAAGTTAGTACAACAATTTGTGTGGGAACGGGGTCTTGGACTCGAAAAAGGCACAACGCCCACAGCGAGGAACAAAGATAACAAAGGTTGAAAACCTAAATGTGTTTCACGCGATATCATGACCACAACCTGCCCCTAGAGGTTAGGGACATGACCGGCCAGTAATCATAGATTACCTACGACCTCTTAACCAAATCACAAAATATTTACTAGTTATCGGGGCCTAAAATGGAAGCAAAAATAGAAATAACATTGTCCATTGAGCTGTGTATACATGATATGAATCGAAATACTCAAAACATTTCACAACACACTTATAATATATACAAAAATTTATCTTATACATAATCCAAGATCACATACATGGCTTAACAAGACTGAACAAAATAAAGCTTAACAAGGCTTGGCCGAAAACAAAAGCTAAAACCTTAACATGGAGGCACTTCTTTAGATGGTCATCACAAAAAGGTTCACTCCAAAGCAAACTCTAATGCTGATTTTCTAGATGCTCACCTACATATATAAGGAAAGGGGGTGAGCTAGAAGCCCAATGAGTAATGTCAAAATAAAGAGGTTAAATGAATGAGTTCCAGAACTTCATAAAAAACAACATTCTACACATGGTCAAAGCATTTTTTAGATATATATATATGATACATAAAGTTCATTAAACCTTTCAGAGTTCAATACGTTACATGGTACATCCCAAAAGTATTATAAAAAATTTGACAGAACGATCTCCACAGAACGAAACCGTACAGAACGTCCACGACGAAATGGAAGCATACAAAACGTCTATAACAGGTCGATAATATATAGAACGTGCATAAAAGTACAAAGCCATACAGAATGATCATATATGATCAGAGCCATATAGAATGATCATCAAGGATCGACATCATACAGAATGTTTACAATGAATTAATAACATATGCAGAACATCTATGATGAGTCAAAGACAGAACGAAAGTTTTCGAAGATGAAATCATATTTTATATGTCACATTCGATGCTTAAAAAGCATTCATTCTTATCAAAATATAATTTTCAAAAAACTTGTCATATCATAACATTTTGGAATTCCATAGAATAACTTGACATTTCGGAAAATATTTATCATATCATAAGCATTTCGAAATTTCATAGCATATCTTATAATTTCAGAAAATACTTGTATCACAACACTTATCATATCGGAACATTTCATAAACAATATACATATTTCATAAAACATCTCATGTCATTGCATTTTCAAACCATTTATACGAAAATATATTTATAAAGACATTACTCACAGTGCTTGGTTAGATGATACAACTTGGCGGATCAACCTACATAATACACACAAACACATACACATTGAAACACAATTCCAATCAAATACATCTCTTCCTTATTCATTTACGTATGTTGATTTCATACTTATTAATCTCTCATGAGGCTTAAATCATGTTTAGGAATGCTCGGAAAAAGATGACAATGAAAATACAAACATAGAGCAATTTCCTAAAATGTGACAAAACAGGGTGACCGCTTGAGTGGTCTCTTCACCGTTCAAGCGGTGAACACGAGTTCACAGTACTTTCAAACCTGCAAAACATAGATATTGGATGCCTTCATTGTGCATTCGAGTGTTCTACAACATTTTAGAATCCAAATTTCATAAAAATGGCATCCAAACCCATTTTCAAAACTTGAACCCATGCATGTCTTAATCAAAACCTTGAAAATACTTTAGAAAGCATAAATACATATTTATTTATAAGCCAATTGCTCAATACCTCATCAATTTAACAAGATTGAACCCAAAGTTTCATGCATGTTAAGATTTTCAAACTTCTTATCCTTTGAAGAATAAAACATGAAATTGATCGTGGAAACTCATGAATTTTCTAAAATAAAATGCAATACATAAGCTTTCATGCATCAACACTTCAAAATCCAAACCCAAAATCATGAACATGATATAATCTTCCATATCTTATAATTATAGCTCAATTTCTTCATTATCTTGCTAACTTCCTTCTCATTTCATGAACATGATTCCAAATTCTTTTCCCTTAGCCCTTCAAAACATGAAATGGAGACCACAAATTCATGAATTTCTAGAACAATATGCAAGACATGAACTCACATGCATGCATGGACTTCAAAATTCAACTCAAAATGATGAAACCTTACAAAATCTTTCATAAATGTGCATTAAGCTTAAATTCTTACTCAAAGCCCAATTTCTTACAATTTACATGAAATTGATTCCATAGCTTTCTTAATTTCAAGTATTATATGAAATCTTTACATGAATTCAATTTCTTACCAAGAGTTGTTAATTTCCAGAATTCCTTGAGTTTCCTCCATGGTTTCTCTTCTTCTTGTCCTTCAATCCTTTGGGTTTCTCTCTATATTTGAGTTCTCTATCTAGACTCTCTTATGTTCTTCTTTCCAGCACAAAACAAATGAATACAAGGCTCCAGCACAATTGAAATACACACACCTCATTGAACTCAACATATACACACACACAAAAGGCTAGAATCCTCTACACACTGCTACATAATTAATTACACATGAGTAGGTTTAGCTTAATCACTAATTACACATTATTTTAATTAATCCATGCTTAATCTTAATTAACCTTGATTAATCATGCTTACCACATAACTTAGTTGGGACTTAATTTAATCATGCAATTTTACTAAACATAATCAAATATGTAATTAATTTTCCATAAGGCTTAATATATGAAATTAAACTGATTCAACTTATCAATTATATTTTCATAAGCCATTTAGGCCTTCAATTTCTGATTCAGAAACAAATCCTTTACAAAAACTTATACAAATTAGATACAGATTATCACATACAATCAAAGATATATTACACAATCAAATCAGACACAGAATATGCTAATAAATTCCAAAATCCAATCAGAATATTCAATTAAAATTCAAATCTCCATAATTAAATAAATGTAGAATGATATGCATGTTGCAGTTGTCACATGCAAGGATATGAATAAAAGCAAATTACCTCAAACACGTTTCACGCAAGAAGCTGTGAAGCAACTAGCCAAAACACATTTCCCATGAAAAAGAGGGAAGCAAAGCGATAGAAAACCAAAGCATATTTCATGCAAAAATGCAAGTGTGACAAAATGTGATAGAAAACCTAAACACATTCCACGCAAAAAGGTAAGTGTAACAAAATATGGTATGAAAAGGGGCTCATGATAGATGTGAAAAGCAGGGTCATAGATACGCTTCAGAATTGAGAAGCAATACTAAGGCTGACTGTCACAACCCAAACCCGCCCCTAGAGGTTTGGATCATAACCGACTAGTAATCGTGAGATTACCTACGACCTCAGACAGATTACAGGCATACTTAATAATAAGGGGGCCAGAAGCGCTAGTAGAATTAGTAAATTGAGTCCAATGATTTGTGCATAAATGGCATAAACAAAAAATTGTTCAAACATTAATAAGTCGCACTGATACATACATAATAAGATTCCATGTGTCCAAGATCTTTCAAACATCTCTACCATATTAACCAAAACTTATATACAAAAATAGTCAGATGTGACTGACAAAACAAACAAACATAAAATCAAAAGACAAAAGAACAAAATGACAAAAGCCTCGCTCGTGAGGTGCTTATAACAGACTCCTCAAAACTTGGTATCCTTATCAGGTTCACTAAGGCCGAGGCTAGACATCCTGCTGCTCACCTACATACGTATATATACAAAGAGTGAGCTAAAGCCCAGTGGAAAACATCAGAGTAAAGGGTTTGTGTGAATGAGATCTAGTAAATGATATAAACATTTTCATATCATAAGCATTTCATAACGGAATGACCTTGGGTCCAACAGATGACAGAACGACCTCAGGTACAAAGTATAATAGATGTACAGAGTGGAGCTGATTGTGTCATAATAGAACGACCTCGGGTCCAATCATTTACAGCTGTATAAAGGGCATTGTATCAACTCATAACAGATAACTAGACTTATCCAATGTTCAAAACGACCTTGGGTCCATCTTATCAAATATACGGGACTACCTCAAGTCCAATTCTGATATTCAGAATGACGTTGGGCCCATCATACACATTTATGTCACATTGATCACATTTACAAATATTACAATGATCAGACAGATAGAAACTCATTCACTTTTACAAATTCACACTAGGATATACAGAAAATAGAGTAATGAAGAAAATATCTTTACTATGATATTACTCATAGTGACTCGATTGTTGACTTATCCTTGCAACTGATCTTACACGATCATAACGCACATGTTGAATCACCTTGCTTAATCGGATTGTTTTTTAACTTATTCAATTATCTTAGGCTTCATTCTATCCTTTTAATTCACTTAGGATTTTTAAATGGTGAAAAAGAATACCTAAGAGAGCAGGAGGATGCAAATATGTACTAATAAATGTTAGTCAAATTTTGCTGAAAACAGAGTCTTTGCTCGAGCCCACACTAGGTCGCTTGAGCAGTCCAACAATATGCAGAGGGCTCGCTCGAGCACACACTTGGTCGCTCGAGCTATCTGTAAAGAGTACAAAAGCACTGGATGCTGGCAAAGAGCGATGGATTGTTCGCTCAAGCGATGAGACAGAATTATGGAATTTCCAAAACATGGTTGAGTTTCAAAGCTTGCAATTTCAAACACCATCCTTGCATGACTTGACAAAACTTCGAAAACACTTTGAAAGTCTTCCAAAAACATGGATACACAACCAATTTTGGAAAATCAAAGCGTAAAGCATGGAATTCAGCATCAAATCTTTGTGAATTATGGGTGATCTAACCTCCAATTCCAGCTTTGATGACATGAACCCTAATCAATCACAGCTTTTAACTCTAAATTTAAACTTGAAACTTCATAGTGAAAGCAATTTGAAACTCAAACTTTCATGCATGTACCAAATTCTTTTTCTTAGCTTTTAAAACATAAGATTGAACTTCAAAACTTTGTAAACCATGTAAATAAAGTTCCAAAACTTCATAATTTAAGAGTACGTGTGAAAGATGGCTTCAAACTCAACTTAGATAACAAGGATCAAGTTCAAACTCATGAAATTCTATCAAATTATCCATGTATTTACAAATTGACTTTGATTCTGACAGCTCTAGCTCAATTCTTTCATTTAAGCACATAATCTCTTTGAATTCGCATATTTGGTGTCTCAATCTCATGAATTAAGGTTCAAAGGCTTACCTAAGGTCTTTAATTAAGCTCAATTAGCAAGTTCTTAAGTGATCTTCCTTGATTCTTCAATCCTTAAGCCAATTCTTCAAACTCAAGCTCCTTTCTCTCTTTACAATTGCATTCTCTCTCTCTAAAACTCTCTACTTCAGAATTTTTGAGCTCCAACTTGTGATTAAGGCTCCAAGCTCTTCATTATAGCCTAATTATACTTGAGGATTAGATTAGGGTGCTAATCTATTTATACTTGAGGAGTAGATTAGGGTGTTAATCTAGTCTTAGGATTAACTAGTCATACTTATTTCAATTAATTAAATTAGACTAAATCAAATTTTAATCGAACTTCTCATTATGCTCTAAAAATTATGTTGATAACAATAAATTAACTAATTTCGGTTTCCGACGCCATTAAGGCCTTCAATTTTCAGATTAAAGCATAATTCTTAACAGATTTTCCTACGGGTAACATATATAAAGTCAATAACATACTAATAACAAATTTCTCACTCAAATTCACATTTACCACATAAACACATAATTAAGGACCTAAAAACATAATACAGAACGGGGTTGTCACACTGACACCTCGTTATTTGAGAAATTGGCATATGAGACTGTAGACACCCCATTTTTGACTGATCCTAAGACTTGCGTAGCCTTGAAGTGGTTCCTCGATGATGAAACAAAAAAAGGATCTCAAGTTGTGCTCAAGCAAGTCTTTCGAATGGAGGAGATTCCTATCCTTATGCCCCTTTTTAGCCAAAACTAATTTTAGGCCTTAAAAATCATTTTTAAATGAATTTTCAAACATTTAAGGTGTCATTTCAAGCATTTGATCAAGTCAGCTTTACTTTTCAAAATCAAAACTATGTTTTCTTTTAAAGCAAATAAAGACTAAAGTCAAATGTTGGAAAAAGAGGAAAAGTGCTTTAAAAATTCTCAACCAAACAGTTTCTTGAGAATGGTCCCCAAGTATCTTGGAATATTCCATTTGGATTAAGAGTGATTCCCAAACATTTTGGAGTATGCCAAGTGGATATGATAAGCATATTCTCTTGGTTGATACCTTTTTTTGGCCTATAAATACAACCATTTGGATGGAGATTTAAAAAAATTGGGCCCTCTCCTTACTTTACTAAAACTTTGCCCAAATACTTTCAAAACACTCTCTCTCCTCCATTAAAGACAAAGCTTGAAGATCCATGAGTCCCCATTGAAGGTTGAGAAGAAAATTAAAGTTATTTCTTATTGCTTTTCTCTCATCCCCTATTGCTTTGGACTTGAGAATAGATATAAGGTACTTCCTTTCATTTTCTCTACTTTATTTTATTTTCTCTTCTCCCAAACACTCTCTATTTATTTCTATTATTGGAGATTTGATTGATATGATAGGGCCTCGTGGATATTAGAGGCGATTAGCCACCCCTCCATAGGATCTTTTGGATTATGTAGATTCTCATTTTCTCACCTCGAAACACTTTATTTTATGAGTTTTTCTTGCTTATTTAGATTAGATATTGACTTGTATAGACGGTTCTAGTCCTACCCTATGCTTTATTTTCATAATTCTCTTGTTTGATTTCATTTTCTTTCATTTTCCCTTACTTTTTCACCAATTTTCTCATCATCCAAACATGTTTAATTTTCATGATTCAATCCATGTTCACATTCGAATGAGCGATTGTGGTTGTTTTATGAGATTAATTGGGTGATCCATGAGTTTAAATTGGTGGCTAGAGATTTGTAGATTCCAATTTCTTTCATTTTCTCTTACTTTCTCTTTATTTTCTTGGAAGCCAAACATGGCTTCTACCTAGAAGTGATTCGTAATCTACTCTCTTCATCTATTCGTAACATGGATTTGGGTATCTATTTGTCCTTTTCCATTAGAGATGATGTAGATTCATATTGCCTTCTTTGATTTGCTTTTTGTTTTGTTTCCATTTTATTTGTTTCTCTTCTATGATCATCACTAATCTTCCATATCTTTGATGAGAATGGTGAATTTAGTTGACTTTGATTCTTTATTTTCTATCACTTTATTGCTTTCATAATCATCATGTAGTGTTTTATATTGCTTGGTAGCTTTTGATATGTTTTCATTTGATAGCTTTGTTAGTAAAGTTGAATCATCCATGTTAGCTTTTATTTTGATTAGTAGTTGCTTTCATTATTTTTGTTGAGTAATTTATTTTGTTTATTGTTTTTGATGTATATCTCTCATCTTATCTTCATTATCTATTTTATTTAGAGCTTTCTTTATCTTGGCATCATGTTTTCTTTATTTCATCATTGTTCCCATGTTTTGCATCCATTTTTCATGCATAAGGCATGGCTTATATTATCTCTCATTTCTTTATTTCTTATGTAATTATGTGCACTACCTCGTGTCTTGAGATGGTTCATATATCACATATTAGTAGCCAAGTCTTTAGTTGCATTTTTGTGTGTATTGCATTAGTTTCTTTGCATCTAAGATCATGCATGTTTTTCTAACCCTTTTTTTTAGCTTGGTGTGGAGGAGTCCTAGGTGAGCTTCTTTTATCTTTGCATCCCAATTATGTATAGTTTTACTATGTCTAGCATTATTACCATGCGACTACTGGTTCACTTGATACATCTCTTTGGATGCTGAGCGGATAGAGGTTATTTCGCTTAAGTTGAGATGATATTGATTTCCATGCATGTAGACTCATCTTTTCTTTGAGTAGCACTTTTTTCAAACTCTTTTCTAAACAATGAAATCAAAGCATTCCAAAGTAAGTGATTTAGTCTATACTTGTTTGCTTCACATAGTAATTTTTGCATTAATAATTGGAACATGGGCATTGTGGGCGATGTGCCTTTTTCGAGTCTAAGGCCTATTTTCCCACACAAATTATTGTACCAAATTGCTTTAGCAACAAAGAGTCTTCACTTAGTTTTTAAAGGAGAACTAAGAAACCTTTAACAATGAAAACTAAATTAAGGATCTGTCGTAAACGAAAAAATTTCTAGGTTCGGGAGCTTAGGTATAAATAAAAGGGGAATGTTATTAAATGACAGCTCCCCTTTTGCCCAATCCAAAGATTAGCCTCTACTCACCTTTCTATTTTATGATTTTAGTGGTTAATTATTAACAAATTTCATTATTAGACCTAAAATCCTTTACTAACCCTACGACTAAGTGACATGAATAAAGATGAATATCACCTATTTTCGTTAAAAGAATAAAGTCACGTTTTAATAAAACATTGATTTTGTATAAATAATAAAAGAGAATGGATTTAGCAAACCGTGGGCCATACTCCCAAACTAAAACAAATAATTTTCATAGAAAATCACTCAAAACATACAATTTTGCACCAAAAAGCATTTAACTTGATTTATTGAAAAGGGACAATGCAAATAGTAAACACATACTACGGAGATGGAGAAAACTTACCCAGATGCCCACTTTTAGCATGTTACATGCAAAAACATGAAATAAATATGGTGTAATATGCAACCTATACATACAAAATGCAACATATGCTTGGTGTAAGGGTTCTAACATGATTTAATGCACAAAAGGCAAATACCACTAAAGATAATGCAAAACTAACATTTTGTGATGCTTAAAATGGGCCATATATGTATGCAGGAATAGAAACTACAACACTCTAAGCATACTATTCTAACAAAAATAAAAGAAAACATGCGAAATAAAGCGAAAAAGTGAACAAAACTAACATCCTACATGATGGAATGATGACCTAACACCCTAGCATGAATGAATATTGAAAAAACAAAGAAAAATAGATACTCAAATGAAAATAAAAATAGAGTTTACGCGCTATTTTGAAGAAAACGCAAGGAAAATCGAGAAAAACTTTGTTTTCTTGCTTGCAAGTGTCATGGCCTGAACCTGCCCCCATGGATTAGGGTCATAACCAGCTAGTAAATCATGAGATTACCTATGGCCTCAGTCAGAAATCAAATAATATTTAATTACAAGGGGTCAAATAGCGGAAGCAAGAACTTACAAGAATTGTCCAATGAGCTATACAAACATGGCTTAAACCAAAAATTTTCTCGTAAAAGTGTAATTACTCACACTATGCACACATCCATATTATGTACTAAATAAGTCCAGGAACATTCAAGAGTCAGTGTTAACAAAAACCGAGGTTATACACAACTCGGCCACATATGACCGCAAAAAGGACAAAAGGAAAAGTAAAAGAAAAACAAGGCCTCTTGCGTGAGGTGACCTTGGTTCGTTGACTCCACAAAACTCCGGCACCTCTTAACTCACTGAGGCTGGGGTTGGACACCTCGTTGCTCACCTACACACATATAAATAAAGAGGGAGCTAACGTTCGGTGAATAATACCAAAGTAGAGGAGTTCATGAATGAGATTCGTTTAATCATATGTTATAGACCAAAACTTGTGGATTGATATCAACGAAAAATGACCTTAGGTCCAACATATCATATATCATATCCATATTCATGCACCAAACGACATTGGGTCCAGCTCATATTTGCAGAAGGACCTTTGGTCCAATATATACAAAAAGACCTTAGGTCCAATTCTTAGGCATAACGGCCTCGGTCCAATATATGCGAAATGACCTTAGGTCCACCATACATAAAACAACCTTGGACCCATTTCATATACAAAACGACCTTGGGTCCAACCAATCCATACTCATATTTGTGCACACTTATGATCCATGATCATGTTCACATTCACTTTCACATTCAAAACGACCTTCGGTCCAATCATTTCTTTATCCAAAACCGCCTTTGGCCCATTTCACTGATATACAAAATGGCCTTAGGCCCATGTTATATCCTCTTCAAGTAAAACGAACGGCCTTAGGCCCATTTCATAAATCATATATCAATTGCTTCACATATTTCATTCACAGTATCAATCAGAAGTTTAGAAATGTACCACACAGGTATCATTTTGCAACTAATATATACTCAAGTTATCTTTACTAAGATATTACTCACAGTGTTCCGGTGCTTGATTCGTCATTGCACTTGACCCTACACAATTCATAACACATTGGGTCATAATACAATTTAAATCAGTTCTTTAGTTTGCTTAATGTTCTTAGGCCTCTTTCGTGTCCTTTAATTCATTTAGGATGCTCAATGTGTGCCTAAGAATGGCCAGAAATGAAAGAGAATCCAATTTGGAACATAAACAGCTTTTCAAAAGTTTCTGAAACAGGGCCCTCTGCTCGAGCGAGAGCTTTTCTCGCTCAAGCAGACCCCTTTGGTCTGCAGAAGTACCGGTTGCCTCATTTTTGCCCTCGAGCATGACTTTGGTCACTTGAGCCAATAGTCAAAACATGTGTGTGGGCACTTGAGTGCAATTCTTCTGGCACGAGCGGACATCAATGTTTGCAAAACTTCTGGCAAGTTGATTTTTATGCTCGAGCGACACTTTCCTCGCTTGAGCAAACATGACAAATTCTGGAATTTCTAGAACTGTGTTTGAAGTTCAAATTTGATTCCAACTTGTTTTTCTTGCATGTTAAGTTCCATATCTTGGGCAAATAACTTCTAACATGAAAATAAAAGTTAATTTTACAAGAATTGAAGTTCAATTCACCATAAAATTCTTCGCAACATGCTCAAATCATTTCAATTTCATGTTCATAACTTTGAGACTCATGCATGTATGATCTTACATGAATTCATCATCTTCAAAATATGTAATTAAGCCTCATAACCTCATTATTCATGGATGCATGTCTCAAATGACTACCAATTCAACTTATTTAACATGTCCTACACACAAACATGAAGATTTATAGCAATTTGTTACATGCATGTACATATTGATCTCAATTTGATCGTTTCCAACTCAAATCTTGTTCATAACTTCATATCCTCTTTGAATTCACTTAGCTATGAATTTCAATTACTTACCTAGAGGCTTCAACCTTCAACCTTTAGCTAGTTCTTGAGCTAATTCTCTCAATTCTTGAATTCTCTAGCAAAATCTTCAAGGATGCTCTCTCCCTCTCTCTAGAATCGGCTCACTCTCTCTCTAGAGTGTTTATTTTCAGATTTTGAGCTCATGATGAGCTTATGCACATTTAGCTTCTATATGTACACTTCCCTAATCAACCTTAATTAGAACTCATTAATTGTGCTTAATTTAAACAATTTAATATAATTAATTCAATCTGAATCAATTTTTAATTAAATTTCTCCGTAAGCTCTAAAAACTAGGCTAATCGCAATAACATAGTCAATTTTTGCTTTTGTAGACCGCCCAAACTCGCTCCACGCGCCCTCCTTTTCGGAGAGGGTGCAAATTGGGTTCTAGCTAGTACAGTTCGAACTCCTGTCACGATTCTGAATCTAATCTCACAAAGTGCAATGTAAGACTGATAAATCACCAAAGAGTTAAAATCTGGCAATTGGTTTTGAAAAATCAATTTTGAATCAAAAGCGCCAAACATGGACTGCTTTGCCAGATTTCAGAGTCGCCACCTAAATATTTTATTTTGGGGAATTTAGGAAACCCTGACTCGTGGCTAAGGCCACATGTCCGTCATCACCAAAGTTGCCTCGACTTGGGAACTTAGGTACGAGAGGGGAAGGCCCCTGAAATGAGCACCCCCCGCTCACCCCGATCAAAACGATCGGCCTCTACTAATCATGATATGTTGTTTTGAAAACACATGTGTTCTTATTCTGATTGTTAGCTAATCTTTACTACGCGATACGCACAGCACACAAGTATAGACTAAATCACTCAATTTGGAACAAAACATCCATGCTTGTTTTCGAAAATGGTTTGAAGTTGCTACTCGCAAGTAGGCTAAAGCGCGGATGTTGCCACCAAACAAGGTGGGCTTAAAACATGATTTTCCACTTCAAGTGGGCTTAAAACACACATTTTGATGAATTGTTTCCAATTCAAACAATGAGGCCCTTCATCCACAGGCATTCATGCAGTTAAACATTTAAGCAAATAGCCTCATGGCAAGCATGTTGTCATGGCAACACTTACACACATGCAAGGATGCTAAAGCATAAACACTCACAGTGTACTCCGAGCCAAAACAAAAGCTAGTTAGTAATCACTGCATGATCCTAGCTATGTTATCAATGCCTAATGCAACACATACAAAAGATGCAACTAAATAGGCTCGGCTATTCTAAGATGGCATACGAATGCAACACTTGATAATCATGTATTCAAATAGGTATTGAAAGACAATGTAGTTTGTATGATGCGCCGAGCCCGGTGCATGCAAGACAGATGAATGATGCAAGCATACAAAGCATAAGTATGCTAATTAAAACATGCCCTAAAACTAACCATCAAAAGCTGGTAAATAAAAGGGAAAAAGATGTGGGGTTGGAAGACATTCACACACAACACGCACACTTATTACAACATTTGCCCTCTCGACGGAGGGTCCGAATGAAATAAGAGCTAAGCTAAGTTACTTATTACAAACCAATTAATTAACTATGCTAAGCTAATTAATTACAAACCGAATTGAAAACTAGATATGCTAAGCTAATTAAGAAATTACAATAATGAATTAAATTAGCTAAATACATTAACTAAATTAGTTACAAAACCGACAAACTAACAAGCTAAATAAAGCAGTTAAATGGGCCTTGAGGGTGAGGGTGAGGGTGAAATGCATGCTCGGTTCGCTTCGCCCGGAAATGCATTGCCTTGCCATAAGTTGTCTCTGTTTGCACTCACGGTGACCTCGGAGCATTGAACACATTTTCAGGTTGCATGTGCCTCAAAACAGGAGCATTCTGGACAAAGTTGCCGCAAGTGGCCGGTCGGCCACTTTAACTGGTCGGGCAGGCCACCACAACTGGCCGGCAGGCTAGTGCAAGTGGCCAGCCGGCCACTTTCCTTTCCAGAACCTCAATTTTGCTACAATAGAGATCAACAAATGCACAAGAATGCATTTACAAGGCAATGTGTGTGCAACTACTCTCCTTATAATTTCTCAAGCTCAAAGGAGCGTAGTACTTGACTCTCAAGCCACCAATCACGCATCTCAATGCATGATGGCCAAAGAGCTAAGCTCGCACACCTATTAGTGAATGCACAAACAACACATAAGAGCCCCCGCCTCTATCATCCATGATCAAGAGGGTTGGCGACCAAGAAACGCAACATGTTTCATCACTTTGAGTATGAAACATGCCACATTCCTTGTGTTTGGATTAATGTCCGATCCAAACACAATGCAATGCAAATAAGATGCTAATATGGCATGCACAAGGTTCTATCAGCTAAGCAATGCATGCATGGCATGTTTTAGAAGCTAAGGCATCAAAGCTAGTGAGGTGTATTACGCATGAGGCATGCACTACAATGTTCAAATGTCAAACCAATTGTGGACAGACCTAAGACATCTCAAAACAATGGCAAAAAACACATTAAAACTTAGGCACAAAAAGGCAAGATGTGCATGCTCATTCATTTGCTTGCAAGCAAGACAAAACGCTTAACTTTCAAACACATTGAAAGAGTGACATATATGAGAGCATGACAAAGGTTCAAACACTGAAATCACATGCCAAATGATGACATATCATGCAAGCAACACAAGTAGAGCATACTAGAGTCCTTAAGCATGAAAGCTAGTGAGGTACACAACAATAGGGACTATGTAATGCAATGCTCAATGGACTAAACTAGCCCTAGACAGACCTCATGCATGCCAAGATAGTGGCCAAAACACTCTGAAATGATAGCATGGTAGGCAAGATAATGATGCTCATGCATTGGCTCATCAACATGGCATAAAGGGCACAACTCTTAAACACAATTAAAGAGTGATAAACATGAGAGTTTGGCAAGGCTATATACTCTGAAATCATGTGAGAAATGATGCCATATCATGTAAATAACACAAATAAGGCATGCTAGAAGGCCTAAGGCACAAGGCTAGTAAGGGGCACTACACAAGAAGCATACAATACATAGAACAAATGACTAAACCAGCTTGCGACAGAGCTCAATTAGGCCAAAACAAAGACCAAAACATGCTGAGATGGAAGCTCAAGAGCTTGGACAAGCATGCATACGTATTGGTCCATAAACGAGGCGCAAGCACAACTCTTAAAAACAATGAAAGAGTGGAACATGTGAGAGTGTGACTATGCTATATTTACTAAAAACATGTGAGAAATGAGGCTAAGGCATGCAATCACCACAAGTAAAGCATGTAAGAGGTTTTAAAACTCAAAACCAGTCAAGACCCTTACACTACAACCATGCACAACAAGCCTCACATGGCCAAGACTATTCAAAACAGAGCTGAGGCATGCTAAAATGATGGCTAAAACATGCTGAGATAGAGCTCACACAAGCTTGGATTTGAGGCATAATGCATGATGTATGTTAGGCCCACAAAGAGGATGCACTACAAGTACAAAAACCAAACAAGAGGTGACTCCACCAACCAAAAATCAGAGTTAAGGCATGTTAAATAATGACCAAAGACATGCCGGAATGGAGCCAATACATGCTAGAACGATGAGCTGAAACATTAAGCATACAAGGCTAGTTTACAAGAATTACACTGCAAGTGTAAGAAGCAAGCAACCAATGACCAAACCAACCAAAAATAGAGCTAAGGCAGGTCCAACAAGTCACAAAAACAAGCTTGAGCTAGGTCATAAAAGAGTAAAAGAGTGTGCTCAAGTATGAAGCCAACAATGCATGCAAGCAAGACAAAAGGGGAGGGGGATCACCCCCTCCTATTTTGGACCACAAGAGCAACTTTTTACCACTGAAATTTCTTTGAGTTTCAGTGGTAAAAAGGCCAAGCAAGGGAAGAAACAAAAGCTTAGAGATAATGGCTCAAAAGCTTAGCAAATAAGGCATACAAGGGGATGAAACACCCCTAACTCCCACAAAGCCTTAAACAACCATCTTTAACACTTCAAAATAGAGTTTTTTGTAGTTGACAACTAGGCCAAAATAAGCATGTAAAGGTGGCTCAAACTAGTATACAACAAACAAGCTTAAGAGGAGAAGAAGTTTACCCTTGTAGTGCAGCAAGAAGGCAGCAACTTCAGCAACAATTTTGGACCAAAACCAATGCTAAGACCTCAAAATAAGCCCCAAGGTACCTCAGCTCCAAAGTTATGGTGTTTGACTAGGTGTTTGTGTGTAAAAGTGTGAAAAAATAACACTTCTAAGCACAAAATAGCACAGATATAGAGAGAGAGTGAGAACTCTAGAGGGAGGGGATATTTTTTAGCTCTGAAAATGATGAACATCCCTCAAGAGGGAAGAAGCTCCCCTTATATAGGCAATGCAAGCCAAAAGGCTTGCTCAATCCCTCCATACACGTGTATGGAGGATGAATTCAGTGAGCCACAGTTGGCTCAAAATATCTACAAATATCTAAAAAGAAGAAAAAGTGGCTGCTGGCCAGTTAACTGGCCGGCCGGCCACTTTCCATAGCCGGCCGGCCACTTTAAGTGGCCTACAAGGGAGAAAAGTGGTCGGCAAGGCCCTCTCCTCCCCAAGGCAAAAGGCAACAAGGGTTGGCACAAAAACCAAGGCCAAAACACAAAATGTTAAGAGGCTCAAGGACAAGGCATTCAGTCGAGTCCTTTGGGTGCTCAAAACAAGCACAAACATGCGTAATCATCGCGTGCACAAATGATGACATCTGAGTCTTAAAGTCGGTCAAAAATGGGGTGTCTACAGCTTCCTGTCGCCTCTACATTCTTCAATTAAAATTTTATAACAAAAAATCAAACAAATTGTCCTACGGTGAATAGATAGAAATTCAAAAACATATATAATCATATAATTAAAGAATAAACAAGGATGACTTGATCAAACATATAGACAAGACAGATGAGTTGGCGGTGTTCACGGCTAAACTTCAGGATGAAGTTGTCTACGTATCCCGAAGATAGGAATCAGGCCTTACGTAGTTCGGTTTGGGTTCACTCGAGTATTAACGCTCTCCTTTTGCGCTCTAACTTTTGCCAAGGCCGCCCTTTAGGGTTTTCAACCTTGCGAGCTAAGTTTTTCTTTATTTTTAAATTTTTGTGCTCTAACTTTTGCCTAGGCAGCCCTTTCGGGTTTTCGGCCTAGCGAGCGTCTCAGGGATAATATTTCTTCAACTTGGCCAAGTTGATCGGTTGGGAAAATTCCAGGCCATCCAAGTCCATGAGAAAAATAGCTCCACCCGACCAGATAGTTTTGATGACATAAGGACCAGTCCAATTAGGTCTGAACTTGCCCCAGGGTCATGGATGGGAGCTCGGTTGTCTTTCAACACCAGATTCCTTTCTTTAAGATTGCAGGACTTAACTTTCTTATTAAAAGCCCAGGCAATCCTGCGTTGAAAACCCTAAACATGGTGCGGTGCTTTCAGGCTTCTCTCATCAAACAGCATCAGTTCTTCAAACCTGCTATGTTGCCAGTCTACCTCTGCTATTTGACACTCAGCCATAACTCGCAGTGACAGTATTTCTATTTCAATTGGCAGAACAGCCTCCATACCGTAGACAAGAGAATACGGAGTTCCCCCAGTAGATGTCCAGATTGAAGTTCTATAACCCCAGAGTGCAAATGGCAACTTGTTTGGCTAATCCCTATAGTTCTCAACCATTTTTTGCAAAATATGCTTGATGTTCTTGTTGGTGGCCTCTACAACTCCGTTGGTTTACGGCCGGTATGTAGATATCTTATGAAAAGCCATGTTGTATCTCTCCAAGAAGTCGATCACTTCTTTCTTAAAATGAGAGCCATTATGTGAAATGATCTCATTTGGGACTCCATATCAGCAAATGATGTTGTTTCGGATGAACTTAGACACATGCGCTGCTTTCAGCACTGCATAAGACTGAGCTTCCACCCACTTTGTCGAGTAATCAATTGCCACCAGAATGTATTCATGCCCATTTGACCATTTTGGTGTGACTGTGCTAATGATGTCGATTCCCCAGACTAAGAAAGCCCATGGTAAAGTCATGTTGTACAGCTTTGACAGCGGGATATTCATGCGATTAGCATGAACTTGGCATTTGTGGCATCGCCAAACAAAACCAATACAATCCTCCTCCATAATAGACCAGTAATAACCTTGCTTGAGAATCTTCTGAGCTAACATTACTCCGTTCATGTGCGCTCCGTACTCTCCTCCATGGATTGCCTCCATTAGGCGCTTTGACTGCTCTATGTCGGCACACAACTTGTGCATTACCAGATGACCTATCTTGTACAATTTACCTCTGCTGATGATAAATTGAACGGCCATCTGCCATATTGCCCTCTTATCTTTGGCATTTGGCCCTGGTGGATAAACCTCATTTTCCAAAAAGTTCCAGATATCATAGTACCAAGGGTTTTGATCTTGAACTTCATCTATTGCGGCGATAGTCTCGTAGGCCAACGTGTATCTCTGCTCAATGATGATCGGACGCATCCGGACTCCAAGCGGAATGTCTATCATAGAACAAAGAGTTGATAAGGCGTCAGCGAACCTATTGTTCTCTCTCAGTAGATGCGTGAGGGTTAGCTTCTCACACTTAGGAATCAGAACATCCAAGGTCTGGTGATAGATCTTCATCCTTTCCTCTTTAACATTCCAATCTCCTTTTGCTTGACACACAACTAGGTTCAAGTCCCCAATGATGTCCAACCTTTTTACCCCTAGTTCCAGGACGACTTCCAAACCAGCGGTACACGCCTCATATTCTGCCTCGTTATTGGATACCTTGAACCGGAGTTTGAAGGCTAAAGGTATACGGGAATTGTCGGGTGTTATCAGCAACACCCATATCCCATAACCATACTGATTAGACGCTCCGTCAAAGTACATTGTCCAATTCTCTTCCTCAACTTGCAGAATAGCTTCATCTGCAAATAGGTATTCTACTGCTTCATCCCCTTCCACAGGGTGATTTGCCAAGAACTCCGCTACTGCTCTCCCTTTGACCGATTTGCGAGTAACATACTTTAGATTAAATTCAGAAAAGGAGAATCAACCAACGGGCTAGCCTACCTATAAGCGCTGGTTTCTCAAAGAAATATTTGATGGGATCTAATCTCGAAACCAGAATTACAGATTGAGCTAACAAGTAGTGCCTCAATTTCCTAGTAACCCATACCAAGGCTAAGCAAGCTTTCTCTAGCGGAGTGTAGCGAGTCTCATAATCCAACATTTCCTTGCTCGTGTAATAGATGGCTTTCTCTACCCTATCTTCAGATTCCTGAGCAAGCATGCATCCCATTGTTGTGTCTGATACTGACAGATACAAAATCAAAGGCTTCCCGGCCTCTGGCGGTGACAACACAGGCAGATTCTGAAGATACAGCTTGATCTACTCAAAAACGAATTGACACCGATCATCCCATCAGAATTTCTTTCTTTTCTTCAAGAGACCAAAAAGTGGTTCACAAGTCAAGGTTAATTTTGAAATAAACCGTCTTATGAATTGCACTTTACCCAGAAAGCCTCGCACCTCCTTTTCAGTCCTTGGTGGTGGCATTTCTAGGATGGCCTTGATTTTAGAAGGATCAACCTCGATGCCTCTCTGTGTGATCAAGAAACCCAGCATTAACCTCAGTCTGTATTCTCTGATTCGTTGGAAGAATTTCTTCAAGGCATTGTAGTGGTCCTCTCTTTCCTTGCACTTGACAATCATGTCGTCCACGTACACCTCGACCTCTTTATGGATCATATCATGCAGAATTGTGGTTGTAGCCCTTTGATAGATAGCCCCGACATTCTTCAGCCGAAACGACATCACCCCGTAGTAGTAGGTTCCCCACCGGCGTAGTGAAGGAAGTTTTCTCTCTGTCCTCGAGCGCCATCAGAATCTGGTTATACCCAAAAAATCCATCCATGAAGGAGAGCAATGCATAACCCGCGGTGAAGTCCACTAATTCGTCAGTGTGCGGTAGAGGAAAATCGTCCTTCGGACTAGCTCTGTTCAGATCTCTAAAATGCACACATACCCAAATTCTGCCATCTTTCTTTGGCACTGGAACAATGTTGGCCAACCAAGTTGGATACTCAGATACTAGCAAGAACCGTGCGTCTATTTGCTTGGTGACCTCCTCTTTAATCTTCAAAGCCCAATCCGAGCGTATTCTCTGCAGCTTCTGCTTGATGGGTCGGGCCTCAGGGTTAAGAGGGATTTAATGCTGTACAATCTCTTGATTGATTCCAGGTATGTCTTCGTAGGACCACGCGAAAACATCTTTAAAATCTTTTAATAAAGTGACTAAGCAGTCGTGCTCCTCCGAAGACAACGTGGACCTGATTTGGACTAGACACAGATCCTTCTTAGTGCCCACATTAAAAGCAATGATTTTATCAACAAGGGGTTTTGCAAACCTCTCCTCCTCCTGATTAATCAAAAATTTCAAAACCAAAGGAATTCCTTCCTCATCGTTTTCATCAAAATTTTGAAAATCATAATCATTGCAATAAATAAGAGGCACAGAGAAATACTCAAAATCTGTGGTGGCATTCTCATTCACAAGGTCAAGCTCATCCAATTCTTCGGTTACAACCAACTCAAACGAAAAAGAAAAGGACGACCTGGACAAAACCTCGTCATCCGGGTTATCAATCCCAGGAATACCGGACCTAGACTCAGAGCAACTGGAATTTGATTCTGACTCCACAAACTCTGTGGAATCAGATTCTGGTTCACTACCCAACTCAGAACTGCTAGATAGGTAGCCCTCCTCCAGCTGCCAAATGAGGGATGGTGCGTCAGATGCATCCAAGATACTACTAGAAGGGTTTACACCCAGTTGGTCCCCGATCATGGAAACGGTTAGGTTATCTCCTATGCTCTCTAAGTTAATCAGAGGATCCGAAAGGAGACATGCCAGTGATGCTCCTACTTCAAGCTTGCTGCTATGGGAATCACTTTCTATGCTCTTCGCAACTCAGTAGTCGGTTCAGTCTGTTCCTGTGTTTCACTGTCTTGCAGCTGTAAGTCAAAGAAAATCTCAAAGCCAGGAACCCGCTGCTTCTCAGAATTGAACCAAGGTTCGAGGAATCCACATAATGGGAAGTCTTCTCTCTTCCGAACAAAATAGCCATTTAGGGTCCCCCGGATAGGTCGGCGCACAAGTTCATAGCGCTTACCGGTCTGCTTAGCTATGGCTCTGCCGGTCATTTCTTTCCCTTTCCTAATCCAATCCTCTTTGGTGGGCGTGTAGCCAAGACCAAAGGCATGCGAGTTATGTGGCACATCGGCCAATGCAGTAACGCCTTTCCGGCCTTTCCTTCCTAGCCCCATTCCTGGCATGTGTTGGAGCTTATTCATGAAGTATACAGATTGGGTGCTAATATACAAGCCCTCATCAATTGCCAAGATATTCTGCACTACCCGGGCCTCAGCCAAGGTAAACCCCGAAAGGAAAACATCCTCTTCGCCATGCACAATCTCCAGCATAGGAGTAGTGACTTCTAGCAGAGGATGTACAGATGAATTCTCAAAGACTATGGCCACCCCTTTTCCATGGGGGTACTTCAGCAATTAGTGGAGGGTGGAAGAGACAGCTTTCAATTGGTGTAGCCAAGGTCGCCCAAGTAGTAAGTTGAAAGTGGCTGGAACATCCAGGACATGGAACTCGATATCCTGTTGAGCTGGGCTAACCTATACTCTGATCTGTATTGTTCCTATTACCTCTCTACTGGTATTGTCATACGCCCGGATCACTTGGGCTGTAGGCATGAAATCCCCCGGTTTCAGCCCAATAGCATAAGACGTGTGGCAAGGACAGATGTTGATTGCTGACCTTGTGTCGACCAATACCATTAGTATCCATTTTCCTCGACACTCCACTGATATGTATAGAGGTTTGTTGTCTGCAGAGCCTTCGGACAATAGTTCCTCGTCCTACAAGGTTGGAGTTGGCACAGCACCTCCTGGGAAGACAAATCCCACCAGTTGTTCTGGGGTAGTGTCGATGAACAACTTAGTTTCATCCATTGCTGACAGTACAGCTTGTCTGTGCACTCGTGAAGCCATAAGCAGACCCCAGATAGATATGTTGACCTGAATCTTCTTCAACTGTTTCAGCACAATCTCTTCTTCCAACTGTTTTCCCCTCTGCTTCTCAACCTCTTTGTCCTTTTCGGAGGCTTCAGGTTGGTCCAGATGTGGCGGCTTGAAGTATCGCCCACTTCTGGTAATGTGGTCTACCTCTTCCACATACCAAGTGTTGTTCGGAAGGTCCTCACCCCAATTGTCATCGGTATGAGCCAGGTGTAGGTCGTCGTCATCCCAGTAGATTCTTTCGATAGCCGACAAGCGTTTGTCTGGCTCCATTCAGATTATCTTCTCGTCACAAATCTCCCCCACAGGGTGTTGGGCTTTTCCAACTTTCTGGTCTATTTCACCCATTTCTTGCTTAAAACACTTGAGTGCGGCATCTCACTTTGTATGTACAGTACTACTGATGCCCATTTCTTGAGCCAATTGTTCTACACCGATTTTTTCGGCAGTTTACCCTTCTCATCGGCTATTTCGGCCATTGCAACGAGTCCCACTTTCTGTTCCTCCAGCTTCAATTCAGTTCCCTCTTCTCTATCGAGTTCATCACTTAGCCACCTAGAATTGTTTGTCGACCCATTCAAATCAAACCAATCAATATGCACGTCCCCTTGATCTTGCTCCTCAAAGAACTATAAATTGTTTATGTCCTCCTCTAGGTTGGCCAAATCATCTAATCCCTGACTTGGGCCATCCACTCAAGGTACACTGACCTCCATCTCAGTCGGCAACACCACTTCCAGCTTACCTTGATTGATTGGCAGAATATAGCAGAATGGGTAGTACACCCCTTTAGATAAGTCCTCAGAGCCCTTGGGTAACAGACTGGCATTTTCCATCAAGGCCAAACTCCCTTCATCTACCATTGTCACCACCACAGGTTCGGGTAGGAGTGTAGACGCGTTCATCATGCACAAGTCTGTGCTCTTAGGGATGAACAACGCCGGTTTGGGTAGGTGAGAAGTGGTGGTATATATACTGGGGTCATAAGGGACGGCTAGTGTGTGGATGAGGTTTATATACTGGGGTGGAGGGACTTCGTTATGTGGCGGCAGAGGATTTGTAGAGACATTGGGTTTTTGGGGAGGTGCTATCACCTTATTGTTAATGAGATCTTGAATCTCATGACACAGCCTATAACATTGATCAGTGTCATGACCGTGCTGCTGGTGAATAGCACAGTATTTGGCCGGGTTGTGCTTCGGAGGAAGGGGATCGGGCAGAGGGTGAGGCTGTAGTGGTTTAAGATGACCCTTTTTTATCAATACCCCTAGGGCTTTCGATAAAGGCAAGTAGAGTGGGGTAAAGACCCTTTGAGATCAAGCCCAACTGGTTGAGGTTTGTGGAGTTGTGTTGGATGTATTGGCGAAAGAGTTGGCAGTTTTGGGTGTGGTGGTGACCATACTCACATCCGAAGGCCATGCAGAGGTGCTAGCAGTTGTGGTTGCATTGGAATTGCATGTAAAGGGCCTCTTCGGTTGTTCCTTCTCATCGGCTATCAACCCCTGTTTCATCGCATCCTTAATCTAAACCCCTATCTCGTGGAGCTCAATGAATGTAAAGAAAGGCAAGCCTATCATCTTCTGTAATAATCTCCCTTACAGGTTACGAACCACCATTCTAATTTGGTCCTTTTCAGACGGCCTGATAGTCATCGTCGAGACCTTAGCCCTCCATCAGGTGACAAAGTCCGAGAAGCCCTCCTTTGGCTCCTGATGGGTCACTTCGAGATCACGGGTTGTGACCTCAATCTGGGTATTGTAGCAGTACTGTGCGATGAAGGCCTCAGTCATTTCTTCTCAGCTCTATTTCACAGATTCTTCTGGTTTCACATACTAGATGCCCACTATACCCGATAGGGTCTGGCCATAAAGCGACAGCTTCTAAAGTCTGGTAAGGCCCATTGGCCACAGAATATCTGAGAATAACCGCAAATAGACCATGGGGTCCCCGGAGCCATCGAACCGGTCTATGTGTGGTATCTTGAATCTGTCCGGCAGAGTTACTGCAAAGTCTGTGTACCCGTCCTCGATGTCAGGGATCAAATTCACGCCATGTGCCCACTTAAAGAGCTTTTTTAGCTTGTTGACTTTCGGTTCAGTCGGGTCGACCTCGAATTCAAATGGTGCCCCTGTTTGGTACACTGGTGCCTTGGAGGTGTAAGGTGCGATCGGATCTACCGGAATGCCCAGATTCTCTCGGACATTGACAATGACTCCGGGTGCTGGAATACCTACTGGAGGTGCATACGATGAAGAGGCTACTGCCGGTTGTGGTTTTTATTGCTGAAGCCTATTTAATCACTTCTGCTTGGCGAGCTGTAACCTCAGCTTGGTGGACAACATCTAGCTTCATGGTTTCTATGGTCTGCTAGAGATGACAAAGCATGTCTTCCATGCTAACCAAGGGATGTTGAGCCATCTGATCTGGCAAATACTCTCTCAGTGGGGTGGAAGTAGAAGACTGAGCCTGGCTGGGTACAGGTGAAGTAAAAGGTGATTGCTGGACTGGTGAATTATGCCTAACCCTCCTCCGTCAGGTAACTGGTAGGAGTGAAGCAAACACTGCTTGTCCCCTAACAAGATCCCCGGATCTGTAAAGTCTCCTTACATGGGTCCAGAGTGCTTGGGGGGTAACAGAATCGTCCGAAGCAATTGTGAAAAACTTCCTTGCAATAGAAATAAAGAAAAGAAAGAAAATTAGAAACCGCCCAGCACCTCAGCGCAGATGCACAACACAGTGGCAAACAGAAGCTGTAGAACTGTACTGAACACTGATTTTTGCCCCCCAAAAACTGATGCTCGAACTTGCAACTGATACATACATTCCAGTAGAGTTTGTCTCTAAAAGCACATATTAGTTAAGCGAGAACCAAAACACCCCTATGATGGGGTAGGGTTACCCTGTCCTAGTTTCGTCAGGAGCTAGGGTTTCACTACTCAAGCAAAGTGGTTTCACACAATCCTGAATTCGGGTAAGCAACCTGTCCTAGTTGAGAACAGTCTCTACGGCTTTCGATATGTAACTAGGCCGATTGGTCAAAAAGTGTACCTCAGCAGGACTACCTAATATACCTCTCACACCTAACATTGAAAAGTGAAAGGAGGATCAAATGGTACAACGTTAGTCCAGATCCAAGGGTTGTGTTCCCATTGTGGTAGAGCCCACAACCGGTTAGCCTTTCGGCAAGCTTTTCCAAGCAAGCCTCCGGCAAACCATTCAGGAATAGCATATGGCAAACATAGTGACTTAGGCACACCAATGCAAATGCAAATGCAAAGAAACACATAAGTGTAGATAAAATAACATATCATGAGTTTGAGTCAAGTTCTCTAATTCCCCAGCAGAGTCGCCAGAAATTGTAGCTCGGCTTTTTCGCGCCCTCTTTCAAAAGGTTTGAAAGAAAGCCCTACAGTTCAGACTCCCGCGGTTCAGAATCTAATCTCACAAGTGCAATGTGAAATTGATAAACACCAAAGAGTCCAAATCCGAAAAATCATTTGGAAAATTGATTTTGAATAAAAAATGCCAAAATTGAACTGCTTTGCAAGATACAGAGTCGCCACCTAAATATTTTATTTTGGAAAAATTTAGGAAACCCATGACTCGTGTCAAAGGCCATGTGTCCGTCATCACCAAAGTTGCCTCGGCTCGAAAACTTAGGTACGGGAGGGAAAGGTCATGAATTGAGCACCCCTACTTGCCCGATCAAAGATCGGCCTCTACTAATCATGATATGATTTTTTTATAAACATTATGTGCTCTTTTTCTGGTTATTAGACTACATTACTTTGTGATGCGCACAAGCAAGCATAGACTAGTTTACTCAAATTGGAACAATTCAATTTCATGTGTTTTTTTTTTTTTTGGTGAAAAGGGTTTGATTTGCCACCTCAAGTGGGCTTAAAGTTTGCAAATTTGCCACTCAACAAAGTGGGCTTAAAAAACACACATTCATTGAATCATTCCAATTCAAACAACAAGCCTTCATCCACAGGCATTCTAAGCAGTTTATCAAGTAAGCATTTAGCCTCATGGCAAGCATGCTAGACATGGCAATCACTCACACTCATGCAAGTATGCTAAAGCACTAAAAACTCAACTAGTATTCCAAGCTAAGAAAATATGTGTTAGAAAAATATGCATGATTCCTAACTAGGCAAGATGCCTAATGCAACACATGCGAAAAATGCAATTAATAGGCTCGGCTACTAATATGGCATATGATTCAATTAAATAACATGCAGTTGAACATGTATTCAAAGAAGTATTGAAATGACGATGCAGTTTGAATGATGCGCCGAGTCTTGGTGCATGCAATATAAGATGAATGGATGCAAGCATAAGGTATGCTAATTGAAACATGTTCACTAATCTAACCATCAAAAGCGGGTAAATAAAAGGAAGAAAAACATGGGGTAGGAAGACATACACATTATTACATTTTGCTCTCATGAAGGAGAGTCCGAATGAATAAGAACAAAAAACTAACGAGCTAAGCTAATTAGGGCTAGGCTAATTAAGCTAATTATTACAAATCAAATGAAATGAAAAGCTAAACTAATTATTACAACACTTGAATGAATTAACTAGGAAGCTAACTAATTAATGAAATAACTAGTAAGTGTAGACACCCCACTTTTGACCACCCTTAAGACTTGAGGGCCTCAGGTTGATTGCTCGAGGACGAAGGCTATGCCGTACAAAGGTTCTATTTCTTCGGCAAGAGGAGCTTGAAATCCCAACCTTACACCCCATTTTTGGACCAAAACTATTTTGACCAAAATTATTTTAGACCTTAAAATTCACTCTTTCAAAGTATTTTTTGAAAAATGTTTCTACGATGTTCCGAGGCTCGCATTTCGTTAAATGATGCACTTTTCGGTAAACCGAGCAAGAACAGAGTGGAAATAAATGAAAGAGAGGTGAACTCTTTGAAAAATCTTTCAAAACACCTTATTTAGAGGTTTGGAGTTGAAGAAAATAAGAGTGAAGGGAAGAAACCTAGTTGGGGAAGAAGTTCGGGATGAACCGTTAAGAGAGAGAGACGGGCAGCATCACTAAATCAGGCCTATCCTTTTGTATACTTGGACTTTAGTTATGAGGCCACCACCGTTGGAAAGTGGACTTCCGGGGCTTCGTTTTAGACCCAAGAATCTCCTAAAGCCGAGTTCGGATGAGGGAGACATGGCTATGTGAAGCTAGGCATTAATCCGGTTAGGACCAAAACTGAGCAGTCTTCACTAAAATTAGCATATCTTTTTGCACACTTGGAATTTATATGTGAGTCCACCTCCATTGGAAATTAGACTTCCGGTGCTTCAATTTAGACTCAAGAATGGCCTGCAAAGGAGTCTGGATGAAGGAGATATGCCCATTTGACGTCGGGCTTGAAAGCAGAATTTTTTGGCTGGCCACTGGTGAGGTTTGCCAGCCATGTGCTGGCTAGGGGTGAATTTTTCCTACCATGGATGAGGTTTTCCAGCAACCAGTGACGGCCGGCCCGCCACTGGTGTCAAAAATTAGTTTTTTGTGCAAATATTTTCCCTCCAGCTATTCCACACTGCTCCAGCTATCCTATATTGATATTTTCGACCTGAAGCCATATATTTCTATATATAGAGGACCTTCTCTATTGTTTTAAAGGTTGGAAAAATTTTGGGAGTCTCTCTCTCTAAAATTCCCTCTCTCTAGATTTCTCTCTCTCTCTTGAACTTTTGTGCATACAAGTGTAGATACACTTCAAGTTTGCTTGTCAACCCTTAACCAAAGTTGCTTATCTTCGGGCTGAGGTTACATGGGACCCTCTTTGAGCTCTAGAAGGTTATCTTGGCTTGATTTATTGCCTCAATTGTGTCTTGGCTTCAACAGGTATAGCACTCTCATTTTAAGCTTGCTTTGTATAATTGTTTTCCTATCTCTTTCCACTATTTTTGGCCCATCTTTGGACTGTAAAAAACTCTATTTTTGTGGCCTAAAAGTGGTGGCTTGAAGCCATTTTCAGTTAAGGGGTGGTTCACCCTTCTTGCTTCTTTGCTTGTAAAGCTTTTGTGCCTTTGTTCGCCATTTTCAAATCAACCTTTCTGGGCCTTTTAACCATAGAAATTCAAAGGTTTTTCAGTAGCAAAAATCTCATTTTGAAGTCCAAAATTGGAGGGGTTAGCCGCTTCTCCTTGTGTCTTGTTTGCATGCTTAGTTAGCCTTACATATTAGCATGTTTTTCTAGCTTAACTTAGCTTAAGTCCAGCATGTTTTAGCCTCTGAAATAGCTTGTTTTAGCTCTATTTTGGGCTATTTGGTTCATTTGAACTTTGTCTTGTGTAGTTATAGTGTAAATCCTTGAACTAGCTTGTTGTTTTAGGGCTTTAAACATCATTGGTGTGACTTGGCTGCATGATTTTAGTGCTTTTATCACTCGATTTCAGCACCTAAATCTCTGCAACCTCCTTCTTTGCTTCACTCTTTCATTTTCTTTTGAGAGCTGTTTCAAACTTGGGATCCTTTAAGCTTGAGATTGAGGTCATGCTCAATGGTTTAATCCTCTTTGAGGGTTCATTATCAAAGGCATGATCTCTCTCTTGCCTTACACTATCCCTTGGTTGACACCTCCTTCACCTTAGAGGACACTCACCAATGGACAAATTGATTAAAGAATGATTTGGTAATTAAAATGTGTAAACAAAATTGACAAGTAAAAGTGACAAGATAAGCATGTCTTTGTGTTGCATTGCATGTGTTCAAATTAGACGTTAATTTGAACACAAGGAGTATGGGACATTTCATACTCAAAAGTGATGAAATGTGTCACTTTCCTAGGTCTCCATTGCCCTTGATCATGCATGATAGGGTGGTGGTCTTGTTGGCCCTATTTGTGCATTTATCGAAATTGTACAACTTGGATCGTTGGCCATCATGCAATGAACTTGCTTGATTGGTGGTTTTTGGATCCAAATGTGTCACTCCTTTGAGATATTGAGATGATAAGGAGGGATACAATACAAACAAATCTTTGGAAAAACCATCATTTTGCTTTGTTTGTGCTCTGTTGTAGCACGATGACCCAGTGCATCAGTGGCCGGCAGATCACCATTTATGGCCAGCAGTTCATCATTTCTAGCCTGCAGGACACCTCCCAGGTCAGCAGATGGTTGACAGTAGCCATCCATGGCCGGCAGGCCACTGATTAAACCTCAGCAAAGATTTGGTAAGGTGAAACAAAAAGGTTCTGGAAATGCTCAACCCTACAAACAGAGACTTTCGAGACTAAAATGGAGGTCTTTTCGGGGCGAAAACCGAGTATGTGCATCTTCCTCTTCCCGAGTTGGAGCAGTGGCAGCATAGTTTAATGTCTTACATGCTTAGTTCGTGTGCATTTGTATTGTAAATTAATTAATTAGTTTACTAGTTAGTTAAAATGTTGTAATAATTAGTAATTAGCTTAGCTAGTTATTCATTTGATTTGTAATAATTAGTGTAATTAGCTTAATTAGATTAGCTTAACTTAGATTAGCTTAGCTTAGATTAGCTTAGCTCTAGTTCATTCAGACCCTCCTTCGCGAGGGCGTAATATTATAATAAGTGTGCGTGCGTGTGTGTATGTTTTCCAACCCCAGATCTTTTTGCCTTTTATTTAATCGCTTTTGATGGTTAGATTAGGGACATATTTCAACTTAGCATATCACATGCTTGCATCCATACATTTGTATTGCATGCACCGAAGCTCGGCGCATCATTCAAACTGCATTTTTTGAATACGTGTTTAATCGCATGTTCTTCAAATCGATCCATATGTCATATTAGTAGCTGAGCCTATTAATTGTATATTGCATATGTTGCATTAGACACTTAACATAGTTAGGATCTTGCATTTTTCTAACTAGTTTCTGTTTTGGCACGGAGTACTAGGTGAGTTTTTACGCTTTAGCATGCTTGCATAAGTGTGAATGTCGCCCTGATTAGCATGCTTGCCATAAGGCTATGTACTTAAATGCTAAACTACTTGAATGCCTGTGGATGAAGGCTTGTCGTTTGAATTGGAACAATTCAACAAATGTGCGTTTTAAGCCCACTTTGTTGAGTGGCAAATCATGTTTTACTATGTTTGGTGTAAAATCCGTATCTTTAAGCCCACTTGAAGTGGCAAATTCAAACCATTTTCACAAACAAACATGAGTTGAATCATACCAAATTAAGCAAAGTAGTCTATACTTGCTTGTGTGCATCACATAGTAAATCTAGTCTAATAACCGGGACAAGAGCACATAACGTTTATAAAAAATCATATCATGATTAGTAGAGACTGATCTTTTGATCGGGCGAGCGGGGGTGCCCGATTCATGACCTTCCCCCTTCGTACCCAAGTTCCCAAGCCGAGGCAACTTTGGTGATGACGAACGCGTGGCCTTTGGCATGAGTCAGGGTTTCGTAAATTTCCCTAAAATAAAAAATATTTAGGTGGCGACTCTATATCTGGCAAACCAATCCAATTTTGGCATTATTTGATTTAAAATCAATTTTCCAAAAAGATTTGTCGAATTTGGACTCTTTGGTGTTTTTCAGTTTCACATTGCACTTGTGAGACTAGATTCAGAACTGCTGGAGTTCGAACTGTGAGGCCTTTCTTTTCAAACCTTCTGAAAGGGGGTGCGAAAAAGGCGAGTCCACACGCTAACTAATTAATTCACAACACAAACATAAGCAAACTAAGCAATTAAAGCCTATAACTACGCTGCCACTACTCCGCCTCGGAAATGTAAGATGCACATGCTTGGTTTTTGCTCGAAAAGACCTCCATTTTGCTCTCAAAAGCCCCTTTTTGTAGAGTTGAACACTTCCAAAACCAATCTACTCCACCTTACCAAAATTCTGCTGAGGTTTACATCAGTGGCCAGCCGGCCACGAATGAATGCTGCCGGCCATCTACCGGCCAAGAAGGTGGCCTGCCAGCCATCTACAGTGCACTGCCAGCCATGGATGGTGGCCTATTGGCCACTGATGCAATGGATCACTATGCTGCAACAGAGTACAAACAGAGAAAAAATAGGGTTTTTCCAAGGATTGTCTGCACAATTCACCCCTTCTTTTCATGGATAAATCCAAGGAGTTGTGAACATAAACCACAAAACACCAATCTAAGCAAATTCATTGCATGATGGCTTGCGTTTCAAGGTGTGCAAGCTCAATAAATGCAAAACAAGACACTCAAGAACCATCACCCTATCATGCATGATCAAGGGTAGTGGAGACCTAGGAAACTTGAGACATTTCATCACTTTGAGTATGAAATGTCCCAATTTTCCTTCTATTCAATTAACGTCTGATTAAATACACAACACACAAGTAATCATCTTGTTCAATTTTAGTCCCGAGTTGTTCGTTACTCATTTTAACTTTACCAACCATTACTTAGTTAATTAAGTCCAAATGGTGAGTTAGAGTCCTCTAATGGAAAGAAGGCTCAAAACACAAGTTGCTTTGGGTATGAAAGAAGTCTCATACCTTTGGCAATGAACCTCCAAAGGGATTAAACCATTAAGTATGAAACCTCTTCCATACTTAGGCGAACAAATGACTTGAAACAACTTTCAAAGCAAAAAGAAAAACCAAGAAATGAGGGGGATTGCAGAGGTGATTAGTGCTGAAATGAAGTGCAAAACAACATCAAAACATGCAATTAACTCAAACAAGAGGTGTCTAATGGCCTAAAACGCCAAGCTTGTGAGGACTATTACACTACAACCATGCAAAACAAGATTTAACTGACCCAAACAGCCCAAAACAGAGCTAAAGTAGCTCAAAACAAAGACAAAAACATGCTGAAATATAGCTACAAAAAGCTAGAAAATCATGCTAATATATAGAACTAACTAGGCTAGCAAACAAGACACAAGGAGGGGAGGCTAACCCCTCCAATTTTGGACTTCAAAACATGTTTTTTGCCACTGAAAATACTCTGAAAATCAGTGTTTAAAGGCCCAAAAAAAGATGGTTTGAAAATAGGAAACAAAGGTGTAAAAGCCTTAAGAGCAAGGAATAAAGAAGGGTGAACCACCCCCTACCTTAAAATGGCTTCAAACCACAAATTTCAGCCCATTTTGACAGAGATTTTATAGCTCAAAAACAGCCCAAAATAGTAAAAACAAGAAAGGAAAACAAGTATGCCAAGTAAGCTAACAAAACAACTATTATACCTCATGAAGAGAAGAGTGATTCTAGGCAACAATTCCAGCTAAAACCAACCTGTAAAGCTCCAAGAAGGCCTCAAACAACCTCAGCTCAAAGGTGACCAAGTTCGGTTAAGGAAGTAAAGGCAAGAGTGTAGTGTAAGTAGGTAAAAGTGTATAGAATTGCAAGAGAGAGAGAGAGAAAATTTTGAGTTTGAAATCTTTTAATCTCTGAACATGAGAGAGGGACTCCCTATATATAGAAAACATGAATTCTATACAAGGAGATCCAGTCCTCCACATGTGGATAGATGCAAGCATCTATGCAAACAACCGGCACAAAATATCTGCAGAAAACACTGATGGCCAATTGCCCATCAGTGATGGCTGGAAAGGCAGCGTTGATGGCCGGCAAGGCACATCAATGGCCGGCAGACCAAAAGCTCTGGCCGGTAGCCTTCACAGATGGCCGGCAGGGTACCAGAGACTGCAGGAGGGAAAGACCAAGACATGGTCCAAAAATGAGACAAAATGGATGCATGGTTTGAAAGGCTCAATCTTGTCGCATTTTGCCGAGGACTTCAAGCGCTCGGCGAGCGAACACACTCATTACCAGATGTACCTGCAAGAACATCCAAGTCTTGAAAGGCCATAAAAAATGGGGTGTCTACATTATCGCACGATCAAATTGCTTCCATCCATCTATCGCACGATCAAATCGCTATCATGCATCTATCACACGATCAGATCGTTCATGTACATCTATCACACAATCTCATCATACTCTTCGCATCTATCGCATCATCACTTGTTCTTCCTCCTCTCACGATTCCAACATGATTGGAGTCTTTTCCTCTTCTCACAATTTCAACGTGGTTAGAGTGTTCTTCCTCTTCTCACAATTTCACCGTGATTATAGTATCTCAAGGTGCACGGGAATGCGACCCTGAGCAGTTTTTTCTCTTCCTCTTCTCATGATTTCAGCTTGGTTAGAGCATCTCAGGGTATGCGGGAATGCGACCCTAAGCGATTTTCTCAGGACCCCTTCTCACGATTTCAACGTGGTTATAGTGTTCTTCCTTCCTCACACGGTTTGATCGTGTTTGGAATTTATATTAGGATGTGAGGGAATACGACCCTGAGCAGTTTTTCTCTTCCTCTTCTCACGGTTTTAGCATGGTTAGAGCATCTTAGAGTGTGTAGGAATGCAACCCTGAGTGGTTTTCTCAAGATCTCTTCTCACGATTTTAGCGTGGTTAGAGTGTTCTTCTTTCCTCACACGATTTCAGCGTGTTTTGGAATTCATCTTAGGGTGTGCGGGAACGCAACCCTAAGTAGTTTTTCTTTTCCTCTTCTCACGATTTCAGTGTGGTTAAAGCATCTCAGGGTGTGCGAGAACATGACCCTGAGCGATTTTTCTCTTCATTTTCTCACGATTTTAGCGTGGTTAGAGTATGTTTTTCCTCCTTTCATGTGAAACGTGTTTGGAATTGATGTTTGCTTACTTCTTTCCGTGTGAAACATGGTTGGACCTATTTTTGATTTAATCTTGAAACTTGTTACATATGCAGTTATTTTGTTATTACTCATTGCATTGTCTTGCATGATCATGTATTTCCAAAATAACCGGCTTCACGAGGTGTGTAAGTCAAGCTTTTAGGTTTTTAGCATATCATTTGCATCTTGCGCTTGAAGTACGCCGGTTTGATTCCTTGCAAAGGGATACGTAGGCAACTCTCGGGTTTAACTAATTGTATACACATTTTGTTTGTTTGCCCAAGTCTTACGGGTTTCTCAAATGAGTCGTCTTTAGGCTTTAACAATCACTCATGTCCTTTTATGACTATTCAAGCTTTGTCAAAGAGAGGCAACTGTAGACACCCCATTTTGACCACCTTTAAGACTTGGGCGCCTCACGTTGAAGACCCGATGATTAAATGTTACGCTGTGCAAATCGTTCAAATTCTTCAGCAAAAGGCTTCGATTTTCAAACTTCAAAACCTAAACCTTGTACCCCCTTTAACTAAAAACCTAATTTTTTTCTAGCTTGACCATCCAGAGACCTGCTGGCCAACAAGTGGCTGGCAAGCTATTTTTGGTTGGCCGGTTGTCCCTCTCCATGGCTGGCCGGCCGACCATGTTTAGTGGCAAACAGATATTTTGTAGCCAACTATCCCCCCATGTGCATGTCTTGCACCAGCTGGCTTATTACAGGTATTTCCAATGGGAGATAGCATTTTTCTATAAATAGATGACCACCCCTCATGGTTTGCAGTTAGAAAATTTTGCCAAGAACCGAAGACTTGCCAAACTCTCTTCCTCTCTCTTTTGCAATATACATACACTATACACACACTTCCTAAACCAAACATCTGAGGCTTTTTGCTAAGATTATTGAACCCAAATTTCACCCTTCGAGACGATTCAACTTGTGGTTTGTGAATTAAGGAGCATCCTCTCTTCAAGAGGTATAACATTTGCCATCTTTTGCCTTGTTTATACAATTCTTTCCTTCTCTTTTCTTTTTATTTATACACTATTTTCGACTGGTTTTAGGGGCAGAAACATGTGAATTAAAAGCTACCAAAGGTAAACGGGTACTTTTAAAATATATTGACCACCACCATGATGCTTCCAAGCCCATCCACCCTGGGCAAGCAAGAGATGAAATCCATAGTAACACTTTGCCATGGTCTGGTGAGGATAGGCAAAGGATCTAGCTCTCCTCCTGGCCTCTTATGTTCTGTTTTGTCTTGTTGATAGACAAGACAGGTTTGGACATAACTTTCCATGTCTTCTTTCATCTGAGGCCGATAAAATCGAGTGCCAAGCAATGCCATTGTTCGGTGCTGACCGGTTAACCACCCTTTCTTGAACCTTATTCTATAGCTTGTATCCTTGTTTTTTTTCCACTTATTTCTTTACTTTTAGCTACTATTTTTCACAGTTTTCAGAGGCTAAAATATGTGATTTAAAGGTCCAAAAAGTGGAGGGGTTAGCCACCCTTCCTTAGGCTTACTTCCTAGCTTTGTTCACTTCCATTTTTTGTCTATATTTTCCACTCTTTCCAAAATGATTTTCAGCATTGTTTTGTGCTATTTAGTGAGTTTATTTAGTTTATGCTTTGAATACTATGCTTGTGTTGTTGTAAGTCCTTATAGATTTGGTTGTTTAGGTCATAGACAACAATCTATTAGAGTTGATAACTTTCTTTACATAGTTTTCATACATATATTCACACTTGTAATAATCGCCTTTGCATAATCATCACTTCTGCAATCTCCCTCCTTTCTTTGCTTTCTTTGATTAAGAGTTGTCTTAAACACTAGGTTGTTCAAAGCATGAGAAAGAGACTTTCCATGCTTAAAGGTTTAATCTCTTCAGAGGTTCATTACCAAGGCATTACATCTCTCTCATGATAACCACCACCTCCTGTTTGACCCTACTCTTTCTCTCTTTTCTTGCACTTAGTGGAAGTAATGTAAAAGAGGCTAATAAAATTGGAGTAACAGGGGTAATAAAAAAAGATAATAAAATTGAGTTGGCTTCAATTGGACGTTATATTGAACCTATTGAGTCTTGAATCATTATATACTCCTTAGTGATGTTTAATGATTCAAGAAGCAATGTCTACCCCCTTCTCTTAAGGTAACTCCATGATAGAGGAGGTATTGTTGGTCTTTCATTCATTTTATTGAGCTTTTGCCCTATTGGTTCTAAGATCATCATGCAACAAATTTGCGACCATTGATGATTTGTGAATCGAATCTACTCCTCCATTGATCATCTTCATGGTAGGGAACGGTAGAGAGGATAAAAATCTCTTGGAAACACTCTATTTTGCTCTGTTTCAGATCTGTTGCAGTAGGTTAATCCCCAAAAATAGTGGCCAGCCGACCACTTTTTTGTCCGGCTGACAACATTCCGAGGTCGGCCGGCCACCTTTTGTTGTGTAGGTAGTGTCATTTTTGTAGTAGAACAGAGCAGAAATAGAGGCCAAAACAGAATATTTTTTTGATTGCAAACAGAACAAAATCTGGCAGTAAATAGAGAAGTTTCTGAGAGGATGTTCTCAATTGCGCATAGGTGGCTCATCGCCTCCCGTTCTGTTTAATTAGTGCTTTAATGATTAGTATGTTGTGTAATCAATTAATTGATTTCATTAGGACTTGTAATAATTAGTTAATGTGGTTAAACCATTTATTTAGTGTTGTAATATTTAGTTAATTAGGATATTTAGCTAAGGGAGGTACAAGCCAAACTACACTTCGCACAGAAAGGGCGAAAGATACAAGCCAAATCACACTCGTGCCATAAGGATGAAAGATAAAAGCCAAATGTAGGAAATGCGAAAAGGGTAAAGGTGCAAGCCAAATCACACTCGTGTGATAAGGGTGAAATTACAATGAGATGAATGCATATGAATGCAAAAGACAATGCGGTGCATGTTCCATACAACATAACATGCAACATAATAGAAAAGGTAAACAAAAATCAGTGGCTTAGAAAACACCTTATGAGGGGAAGTGGCAATGAACAACCCTGTTCTGCAGAGGATCTTCCTCTTCTTTTTCTGTTTTTCAAACTTCTACCTTCAATTCATAGTCAAAGGTTCTCACATGCTGAAAAAAGGGTAAAACCTACTTGAGCTCAAGGTCGAGGCATATTCAGAATTCGGAGAAGTGGCGAGACCTAGAATGGTGCATCCGGAATGGAATTTCAGAATTTTTTGCAATTGAAGCAATCTCAAATACTCTAATTTTTCCACTTTTAAAATGAATATAAGATCAACCATGCCCAACACTAGGCAAAAATCCACCAGAACTCATCAAAATACTCTAGAACACTTCATAATAGTCAGCTGGCCAAAAGAAGGGCTGACTGTACAAGAGATTGGTCGACCAGCCAATCGTATTGAGTTCAGGGCAAAATCTAGTTTTCACACCCATGGCTTATTAAAACATGTTTTTGGCTCATTCTTACACACACAAACCCTCTAAAAACTTCCTACCTCTCTCTTTAGGTGCTCTCTCTCTCTAGATTTTCACTCCACTTGATTTAACCAACAATCCTTGCAACTTTTGGCCTGAAACCCTTTTGGCCATCTATGTTTTGAACCGATGGGATTTTGATTCGGTCTAGTTTTTGGGTTTCACATTTTCTTTTGCTTGTTTCTCATGGGTTTTCTTAGTTTTCGTCCACTCACTTCTGAGTTTTCACTTTTTTTCTCTTTTTCTCTCTCCTAGGGTTTGGTTTTGGTGTTTTCATCTATGTCCCTCATTTTCCTTGTTTTTCTCTCACCACCCCCTCCCCCCATATTTCCATGGCTGATAAGGTACCAACTCCTCCACTCACCATAGGTGTAAAAGATCTGACGATAGAGGAGGTTAATGGGGCTGCGGGAGATATTACCGCTGACATCGCCACAGATGAGATTTACCCTCCGTAGCATGAGCCCGAGTTACCACCATTGAGGGTGAGGCCATTCAACCCCACTACCTACCACCCGCTTACACAAGCGATGGCCCCCAGTAGCATGATGAGATTTAAGCACTTTGCTCGGGGTGTGCTTGCAGACTTCCTCTTGTGAGAGCGCAACTTACATCTCTCCCATGATGCTTCTGAGGTAAGAAATTTTGCTCCTTTTTATGCGCTTTTCTTGACACTCATCACAGTCTTTCATCTTGCCATGCATTTAACAAATTCCTCTTTCAACATGGGCTAATGCCTATGCCTGAAGGGGTTATGGCGTGGTGACAGCGAGGGACTGGTACTAAGAGATCCTCGCTCGAGTTTGGAAGATGGTGGACGAGGCAATCTTCAGCCTATTCTGCTCTGGGCTCTCGTGGCTGTAAGTGAGCCGGCCCTTGCTCGGCGCCTTGGTGGAGAAGCGGTGGGACACCATCAACTACTTCCAGTAGTGAAGAGATGACGATGATGCCCTACGACTTCTCCATGATCACGAGTCTACGAATAGGGGGTGATCTGGTCCATCTTCTGGGAGCATGTCCGCTGTTGGATAGGCCTTCCATGGTGCACTATAGCTGGTTCTATGACCATTTCCATGGGAGCAAGCCAGAGATTGAGCAGTAGATGAAGCAGTATGCCTGTGGATTTCTGATCTACCTTCTGGGCACCACCTTGTTTGTGAATAGGTGGAACACCATGGGTCTGTACCTACTCAGCGCTTTAGTGGTGCTGCTGCATGTGCGCTTTATAACTGGAGCGACGCTGGCCTCGCCACCCCGTACGGCTACATGAGCTCTGGTTCTCGCCAGAATGGAAACATGGTTGGCGGCTACTGAAGAACCTGGGAGGTATGTCCCGCACGTTCATTTCAAATTTTGTTGTAAACCATGCTTTCTGCTTTACATTTTTTGCTTGCATTGCTATTTCTGCCTGTATTTCTATCTTTTCCTATTGACTTACAAATTGTCCTATTCTTGTAGCTCTAGGTATGCACCTACTGCCCCACCCTTGCCCTTGTTTCGAGAGATAAGGTGCAGGCAATTGTTCCTCACTTGAGGCGTTATGATGGTAGGTGCTATGCCCGACACTGCAGTGTCACCACTTTCACCTTCTATCACCCTTTTTCTGATATAGTCACAACACGTGAGGTAATATGAAACTTATTCCCATTTCATTCCATTTTTTATTGCTTTGGCCCATACTTGGACAACTGATTTCAACTATTAATCCTCTATTTGCAGGTTACGTAGCAGCCATGAGTGGTCATGCCCGCTGGGATTAGGAATGAGTATACCGGGGTCTTGGGATACCTCCTGATTGTGGATCCTGCTGGAGGGTGCTTTTTTGCCAGACCTGGTACCTGGGGGACCGTTTCATTCGCCAAACCTTGGGCCTACTTGACCCCATTGTTCCTGCTATCGATGAGGACAGTCGATAGTCTCTCTGTCGAGGCTATTGTGACATTCATGGTGAGGCAAGATGCTGATATGTTCTACAGAGAGGGGGACTACACTGCCTTAATCTAGACCCATCTTATGCCACCCCAAGCTAGAGCTCGTGCAGATGGCACCGCAGATGCATCCGCTACCAAAGGCACCGCTCATGTTACTGAACCTGATACTGGAGGTGCTGCCCGCATCGTTCACGTAGCCAGCCTTCCTGTGATCCCAACCACGATCACATGCTAGCAACCGAACAGGACAGCTCACCAGATTTCGATTGAGTACCCGAAGGAGCGTGAGTACATCAAGGACCCCAACGTGTAGTAAGTATGCACTTTCTCTTGCAATTTGTATTTCATATTCCTTTTTATGGACACTGATGTTCAAACTCACTTGTAGATGTTGGTGGGTTACATGGATGACCACTTTCAGTTGGTCGACCCCTTGGTTGAGATGGTATGGAGAAGGAAGGATATGCTCTCCTACTACGACCATCAGGTACCTCATTTTTCTCATCTGACATGCACTGACTTCCTTTTGCCATATTCATACTGTTTCTACACCAAACTGCACTGATGTCCTATTTCTTGCAAGCTCTTTTCAGCCTCCGCTTGCACCAACGACACCGATGGCACCCCCTCCATCTGTGGGGAGGGACGACAGATGGACCCCTACACGTGACAAGGGTGAGGCCAGAGGTAGGAGCAGAGGTGCCTGGAATCGAAGCTAAAGTCAGAGCAGAGATAGCGAGGTAGGGGGCTTCTTCGTTCGCTGAAAGGACCTTGACTGGTGAGGACACTGAGACCAGAGACACTGAGGAGATCGTGAGTGAGCGTTCTGAGTTTGACGATAAAGACGATGATTCTGGCTTGGAGTCATACTCTTCCAGCGATAGCGGTGCTGATGGCGATAGTGATCTTGAGTTTCGTCCTCCAAAGAGGACAAAAAGGGCTTCCCGACACACTTGACTTGGCAGATACTGATTTTGGACTCCTCTTTTTCTTTTCTTTTTCTTTGTAGTACAAAAATTATATAGCTTCAGATAGGTATTTTGACTTTTTTCCTTTTGGAAAACTTATGCTTTCTCTTTTGTAAAAATTATGATTGGGGTCGAACCGTGCAAGTTACAAAAGAAAGAATTTTTGCTTTGCACAACATCTTCAAAATGACACAACACTTGCATAAAAAGGACTGTATTACTGAAATTCAAACTGAGAATGATCGCATCTGCATGAGTTCATAATCGAATATTGAGCATACAACCGACCAAAACACAAAATACAACTAAACAAAGGAGAAATGAAGTAAAAACAAGCTAAACACATCTATTTACACTTGCTAAAAACAAAAGGACTCAAAACAAGACTCAAAAACAAAGAGGGAAAACATAAGACTCTTGCCAAACTGTTTGGTTGGCATACTTGGCTGGAATGAAATATACGGCCGGCTGAGGAAGTGGCTGGCCGGCCAAGACCTGCGCCTGCATAGCTGGCAACAGCTATCAACCACTCATACTCCCTTATCTTCTATAAAGGTCTTCTCTTGCTGCTTCTACAATAGAAACATCATCTTTCTCGTAGTTTTCTCTAAAAATAGATATTTACCTGTCAATAGGCTCAAAGATTGGACGACCACTTTGGATGGCACGGAAAAGGTGAATTTCGATGGTTTCAGCATAAACGCTCTTTTTTCTTTGAGCCACACTTCACTTTGGTTTCCGTTTCTCCATACTGCTGCCCGTTGTTGGGATCCGGTTACTCATGTGCTTCGCTTTGGATCACAAGAGATGTGTCCTACTCTTGAAGAGTTTTAGCGTTAATGGAGTCATGACGTAATGAAGAAATTATGCCTCAACCCCTTTTTGGCCATGCACGGGCACTTGAACGAATGTGTGGCCTCTCTTTCAACAAGGCTAAATCTTTGGTTCACGATGGAGAGCTGAACATTCTTTGCATGATTCACCGTTTCGCATATATTGGAAATAGGCTTAATCTTCTTTGGTGAGGTTATTGCCAACATGCTCTCTACATATGCTTGCTTGCTTAGTATCTTCTTGCCCCTAGTGGCAGTGGAGTCAGGATTAGATTGATTAAAGTGACCCAATGCCTCAAGGAGGGCCGAAGCTATATAGGCTTGGCACTGGCCGTGACCATAATGGGTTTGGATGCTTTCCACCGGCGAGAGACTTCTTAGTTTGTAGGGAGTCCACTGTTTCTTCATGTATTGTTTCCCACCCTTTCTCATTTATGATTTCTCACATCACTTTGGAACTCTCTCTCTATTTTCTCTAAAAAACTCTTTCCTTACTTTTTCTCTCAACGCACATCTCTCTATTCTTTAATCTCTCTTCTTTGTATCCCTTCCTAGGTGTGGTTGATGGATAAGCTAAAAGTGGTGGACCCTTGCCTTGAGTATTTGGCTAGATCTTATTTCTTTCATCCACAGCTAGTAAGCTTTCCCACAGAGGGGTTGTGGTGCGACTAGATGTGCAGCAAATTCGCGACTGACATCGCTTAGCAATGTCCTTGGTTGAACTTGAGTAAGATTAGTTACAGCATGTCCCGCCAACTGGGTATACAGTTGACCAGCCTGGAACGTTGTGTTTTCTACTTCCCATTCTGGTTCAGACACCAGTTTGGGTGTGATCAAACCCGTCTTGATGAGGGGGTGGAATACCCTGCTCCACTTTCAGTTCGTGCTTTGTACTTGGCTTGATACCTCACTGCTTGGAGGATAAGAGAGGTTCTAGCCCCTGTTGCTAGCTTCAGTTGTGCCCTTTTCGGCGAATGCTTGGCTTAGCTTGAGGATGAGACACAGGTTGGGCCATCCTTGGCTGCAGAAACTTCTGAGAGTGCAGGCAAAAGGCAAAGAACCACTACCTAACTTTTCTATGCCCCCAATTTATTGCTTTGACTTTTCTTTTCAAGTTTTATGATGCAAAAGCAACTTTGATTTAATATGAGAGTTGGATGGTATACTTGTGTTGAAATCATGTAATTAAAGTTGTGAGTACTAAAAATTTTCCTTCTTCGTCCAAAGAATGATTTTTTTTTTTTTTTTTGCAAAAAGTGTAATTTTGAGAAAATCAACATCATTAAAACCTTTCAAAAAAAAATTTCTCAAACCGTCATTACAGACACACATGGAATCAATCCTCAAGACATACAGCCTCGAATCACAAAAATCATAACTGTCCACAACTGCATTCACCTTTACTATTGTTTTGCCCCTTTGCTTTATCTTGCAATTGGCCTTCCACCAAATAAAGGTAAAACAACCAATCTAACAGATGGTGAGATGGACCAATCAACAATGGATAGGGAAGCTGAGTTGAAAATGGTTAAGGGCTGAACTTCGAGATGAAGTTGTCTATGTATCCCAGAGATGGCAATCAAACCTTACGTAGTTCGCTGAAAGTTTTGTGCTCTAACTTTTGCCGAGCTCTATTTTTCTTTTATTTCCAATTTTGATGCTCTAACTTTTGCCTAGGTCTCCATTTCGAGTTTTCGGCCTAGCAAGCCTCTCAAGGATAGTATTTCTTCAACTTGTCCATGTTGATCGGTTACGAGAACTTCAAGCCATCTAAATCCATAAGGATAATTGTTCCTCCTGACCAGATAGATTTGATGATATAAGGACCAATCCAATTGGGTCAGAACTTGCTCCTAGGGTTATAGATGGGAGCTCGATTGTCTTTGATAACCATATCTTCTTCTTTGAGGTTTCTGGACTTGACTTTCTTGAGGAAGGCCCTGGTGATTCTGCGCTAATATCCCTAGATGTGATAGAATGCCTTCAACCTCCTTTCGTCAAGCAACATAAACTATTTAAACCTATTATGCTGCCAGTCTGTCTCTGCTATCTGACACTCGGCCATGATTCTCAGTGACGGAACTTCAATTTCAATTGGTAAAACAGCTTCCATCCCACATACCAAAGAGTAGGGGGTTGCCTCTATGGAAGTTGGAATTGACCATACTATTGGTTAACCATGGAGGATGATTCTTTGTAGGTTTCCCCATGGAAGTTTGAATTGACATTCTATATTCTTGTTTGCGGCTTCAACGGCTCCATTAGTTTCTGGCCTATATGTTGATGACTTGTGAAAAGCCACATTGTAATTCTCAAGCAAATCCACTACCTCCTTTTTGAAGTGTGAGCCATTGTCTGATATGATATCATTTGGCACCCCATACCAACAGATGATGTTATTCCTGATGAACTTGGCCATGTGTGACGCTTTCAACACAGAATATGACTGTGCCTCCACCCACTTGGTAAAATAGTCAATCACCACTAGAATGAACTCGTGTCCATTTGAGCCCTTTGGTGAGACTGCTCTAATGACGCCAATTCCCCAAAATGAGAAAGGCCATGGTGAGATTGTATTACAGAGCTTTGACGGTGGAATATTCATGCGATTAGCATGGATTTGACACTTATGGCATCGCCGAACAAAGTTGGTACAATCATCCTCCATGGTTAACCAATAGTAACCTAGCCTAAGGATCCTCCTAGCCAGCATCACACCATTCATGTGTGCTCCACACTTTCCTCCGTAGATGGCCTCCATGAGATGTTTTGACTCTTCTTCTTCGGCACAGAGCTTTTGCATTCCTAGATGTCCTCTTTTATACAACTTACTTCGACATATGATGAACTAGATAGACGCCATATTCCCCTTTTATCCTTGGCAATTGCCCATGGTGGATATGCATCATTCTCCAGAAAGTTCCAAATGTCATGACACTAGGGATTCTTGTCCTGAACTTCATCTATTACGGCTATTCTCTCGTAAGTAGGCACATACATCTGTTCAAGGATAATCGGACACATCTTAACCCCGATCGGTATGTCTACCATAGAGGATAGAGTTGCCAATGCATCAGCAAACCGATTGTTCTCTCGTAACAAGTGCGTAAATGACAGTTTTTCAAACCTTGGAATCAGAATGTCTAGGGTCTAGTGATAAACTTTCATTTTCTCTTCTTTGACCTTCCAATCTCCATTGGCTTGAGAAACAACCAAGTTCGAGTCTCTGATGACGCCCAACCTTATTGCCCCTAGTTCTATGGTAGCTGCTAATCCAGCAATGCACGCCTCATACTCTACTTCGTTGTTGGATACGTTGAACAGAGTTTGAAAGCTAGGGGTATATGGGAATCATTAGGGGCTATGGGCAACACATCTATCCCATAACCGTATTGGTTAGCCACTCCATCAAAGTACATTTTCCACGTCTCCTCTTCTACTTGCAGGATCTCCTCATCTGGGAATAGGTGCTCTACTTCTTCCTCTCCTTTCACTGGGTGGCCTGCCAGAAATTCAACTACAACTCTTCCTTTGACCAACTTGCGAGTAACATACTTGAGATTGAATTCGGAGAGAAGAAGCAACCAACGAGCTAGCCTACCCGTAAGTGTCAGTTTCTCAAAGAGATATTTAATGGGATCAATCTTGAAACCAGAATTATGGAGTGGGATAATAGGTAGTTGTACACACCCCATTTTGACCTACCTTAAGACTCAGACGTCACCGATTGAGCGCTTGGTGATGTTGCATATTGTGCTCGTTCTGAGGTTGCAGAGTCACGGCTGCGAGCCTTGCCTCCGGGCTTCTGGACTCTTTTGTGCCTTGCCTCGGTTTGCGAACCAGGTCCCGTTTTCTCTATTTATCTTCCTGAAGGAAGGGAGAAGTCTCATAGATCATCTCTCAGTGGCCGTAGGCTACGTTTCGTGGTCGTAGGCCATTTTTTCCCGTTTGGAGCCCGGTCCCAGTTTTCGGAGCCGTCGGCTGTGTGCCTCGGTTCGGGACCGCTTAACTACCTCTGTTTGCTCCGGTTTTTGGCACACACCTTGTTTCCTCCCTTTTGAGGGACACTGTGGCCTGAGAGACCAACTCTGTGGTCGAACGCCACTTCCGGTGCCTAACAGTCTGTTTTCGGGGCCCCGAACTACGTGTTTCGGCCCCCGAACCTTCGTTTTGCGTCCGTCTTGGTCCATTTTTGGCTGGGACCTTATTTTTATTGTTAGAAAGGTTGTAGGAAGGTGGGAGGCCAGCAATTTTTTTGAAAGCCAGTTTTATTTCTTCATCGCTCTTCGTCGCCCGTTTTCTTCACTAGGAAGCTGGTTTTTCCACTCCCGGGCCACTTTTTTCTGATTTTCCACCACATCATTGTGTTGTACACTCCTGGGAGGCCACCAATATGGGTAGGCCGGCCAACAATTGTTCCTGACCCTTTTGAACACCTCTAAAAAGCTGGTTTTTCTCTCTCCTGGTTCACATTTTCTGGGTTTTGACCATACAGCTGTGTTGCACTCACCTGGGAGGCCACCCTTTTGGGGTGGCCGACCAGCAATTCTCTTGACCCTTTTGACCCCTGGCCGGCCGACCAGGGGAGGTGGCCAGCCGGCCACCTGGACCTTTGCACCTGGCCGGCCATTCTTCTCTCTCTTGTTGCATTCCAGCTGTGCTAGCTATTTGCACCAGACCCGCTGCTCGAGGGTCTGTTCTTTTGGGGGGAAATTTGAATTGGTTTCCCCCCCCTGTTCCCTTGGCTTCTCCCTCTATATAACCACCACCCCACCTCATTTTACAACGGTTAGAAAACTAGCTAGAGCATTATACATACAACCCCTCCATATCTCTCATCCAAGCTTCAAAACACCCTTGATCTTGCACCATTTACACACCAACCCATAGCCTACCACCTCCACACTCCATTCCAGCAACATGGAGGCCATTTGCAGAGGTTGGAAGCTCAGAATCTTGGACCAAAAGCTGCTGGAGGTCGGCTCTTCAAGGGTGAGTCCCTATTTTTCCCATTTTTGCATCATTTTGCTCTATATCTTAGCCCCTTTTGCTTGCATTTTTGGGCTTCAACCTGAACTAGAAATAGTTTTATTTTGAGCTCATCTTCATGTTTGATCAAGGACTTTTTCCTGTCTAAGGTCTTCTACTCCCCCTTTGTGCTTTATCTCTCTTTTAGGGCTTATCTTGCATGATACATTAGCTTTCTTTGTGAGCATATCTGGGCTTCGAGCCAAACTGTAAAGTGCCTTTTTTTGAGCCCCTCTTCAACTTTGTTGAAGGGCTCTTTGCTGTTTGAGGCCATCTGCTGCTCTTGTCTCTTACCTCTCTTTCGGGCTATTTTTGCATCATATTTTAGCCTTACTTGTGAATATTTCGAAGCTTGATATAAACTGGAAAAAAGTCTTGTTTTGACCTCCTCTTTAAGTTTGTTTGAGGTCACTTTTCTATTTGGAGCCATCTCTGACCTTGCATGCTTCATTTCCTCATGCTTTGAGCCTTGTATTTGAGCATTTGCATTGGCCTTGTTTTGGCCTCTTGGCCACTGAAATCCAGTGGATTTTCAGTGGCCTTGATGTGTCTTTGAGCTCCAAAATCTTGGAGGGGTGACCCTCTCACCCCTCATTCTCTTTACTAGCATGTTTGGCCATCTAAAGGGACTGCTATTTTGCATGCATCAAAGTCATGTTGCAGGCCTCATTCTGTGAGTTTTTAGGTCTGCCTTGGCTCTGTCCAAGGCCCCTTTGGCCATATTTTATGTCTATGTTGCATATGTAGAGCAATCCCATTCAAGGCCTCTCAAAGAGGCCTTTCTTTGCATGTTTCCAAGGCTGATTTCAGGGCCCATTTTGTGAGTTTCAGGGCTGTCATATTCCATTTTCAAAGTTGTTTTTTCCATGCTAAGTGTCTATCTTGTATGTGCTTAATAAACCCTTGTATGCCCCTTTAAAGGAACTCCTCATTTTTGCATGTGTTGGCTGCATTTCAGAGGTTATTTGGGCATATTTTAATGCATTTTATTCACTGATTTTTGTTGGTTTGGTGGGTTCTCATGCGATTCATATACATGCCATGTAAACCATGTTTGCTAGTCAAAGTTGCATGCTATTTTACTCCATCATGCTAGCATCTTTTGGTCATGCTTCGAACTAGAAATGTTCATGTTTTGGGACTGCCTTGGCTCTGTCTTTGTGCTTCGTAGTCAAATAATGCATGCTTTGTATAGCTATAAGTCAATACATGTGCCTAGTCTTGAGTTTCGGGGCTCATCTCATGCATCGGGTGCCATGTTTCCATGTTTCGGGGCCATTTAGCATCATGTTCAAGTGCTGGAAATTACATGCTTGCATGCCATATTTCATGCCTTGCCATGCCTTGTTAGAGTTGCATACTATGCCTTAGGTTCGGTCCTCAGTTTGCGTGCACGTGTGCACACATTTCGATAGTCTCATTTCATCTCATGGCTACTGATGTGAGTGTGGCTGAGGTCCACTCATATTGGTGTAAGTCCATCGTGCATTATGCCATTCCATTTCATAGCATTGCGTATGCTAGGTTATATGTTAGAGCATTGTTGTATGCCATGTTACATCAAGCATTGTGTATGCCATTTCATAGCATTGTGTATGCTAGGTCGCATGTTAGAATTGCATTCATGCATGTCATGCATATTGCATCGTGTTTGGGATGGGAGTTAGCCCAAACACGGGAAACGAGGGACGTTTCGTACTCCAAGTGACGGAACGTGTCTCAATTCCCGGTCGCCGACACTTCGGATTAACCATGATGGAGTCTCGGTCTTGTTGTGTTTATATGTGCATTCATTTCATATTGAGTCGTGCAATTCGACTCCTCGGCCATCATGCATCGAGATGCGTGATTGGTGGCACGAGGATCGAGGTGTGCATACATATGTGAAAATACTTTGCCATGCCCCTTTCTTGCTCTCTGTTGCAGCAAATCAGAAACCGACAGTCTTTTGGAGCTACGCGCAATATTTCGGGCTTAATTGTAAACAGAGGCTAATCGGGGCATCGCAATGGATTTCTGCGCAAGGCAACTCAAGCATGCATCATTCATCATCCGGAACAGAGCTGAGGAGGTCCATAGCTTGCATACTAATTTATCCGCTTTCCTAGATTAATTTGTTAATTAATTAGGGTTTTGTACTTATTCGGACTATATTATTTATTTGGGACTGTATTATTTAGTCGGACCCTCCGCACGAGCGTGTAGACACCCCATTTTTGACCGCCCTCAAGACTTGGACGTCACCGCTTGAACATTCGGTGATTATCTATGTTGGTGCTTGTTTTGAGTTCCCGGAGGTCCCGGCTACGCGCCGTGCCTCAGGACCTCTCAACCGGTTTGTTCTGTGCTTGGTTTTGTACCAAGGCTTGTGTGTTTTTGCATTTGAGGGTAGGGGGAGGCTTGTTAGCCATCCCTGAATCCCACCGGCTGCCCCCATACCTCCACCGGCACCCCCTAGCGGCCACCGGCACTTATTTCTCAAAACCTTTGGCCGGTCGGCACTGTATTATGCCGACCGGCACTATTTTGTGCCGGTGACTTTTTTGGCTGGCCGGTGTGCCCCCTTTGAACCCCTGGGACATGGTGCATGCTAGCTGTGACAGCTGGGGTGCACCATCACCACTCCCCATGCCCGGGTTTGCACCCTTTGCACCCTTGAACCCCATAAACCTTCTAGAAGGTTGAACCCTTGGCCAAGCTTCTTGGAGAAGCTTGGCCAGCTGTCTTAGCTTCCCTTGGAAGCCAAGACCCTCTTGCACCTCTTGAACCCCCCTCTCTTTGCTTAGTCACTGAGTTAAGAGCTTTATTTTGCCTATATAAGCTCATCTCTTCCCCTTGAGTTAGGGGTTAGCCATTTTAGGTCAAAAACCAGAGCTTATATCTATATATCTGTGTGATACACACTCTCTCTCTATATTTTTCCCTCTCTCTCCTCTTCTGTGTGTGTTTTTGGGCCTAAAAGTGTAGTTCTACCTCATTTTTGCACCATTACACACACTATTACACCTTAGCTCGCGATTGAGGGACTTGGGAGGTTGATTGTTGTGATTTTGGACTGACTTTGATCACTAGAGAGTGGCTGCTCCACCTGTTCTTCAAAGGATCTTCAAGGGTGAGCTTGTTACTTTAGTTTCCCCATTCTTGCACTAGCTTTCTACCCCTCTTGCTTTGTGTTTTTGGATTTGTATTTAACATAAAAAAGACTTGTTTTTCCTTGCTTAAGAACATTCATCAAGGTTGTTTTGTGGTTTGGGTAGAGTCACACCCTCTTAGGCCTTGTTTTGGCCATTTTGGAGCCTTTTCTTGAGGCCTTGTGTACTTGGTGTTTTTGATCTTCTCACCACTGAAAACCAGTGGGTTTTCAGTGGTGAGGAAGGTATTTTTAAGTCTTAGATAGGGGAGGGACACCCCTCTCCCCTTGGCCCCTTGCTTGCCTTTGTTTTGAGCTCAAATAATAGCATGTATGCATGGTTGGTTTTGGCTGCATTTCAGAGCATATTTGTGGTTCATATGACATGTTATGCCTCTGTTTTAGGTTGGTTTTATGGTCCTTAACATGCCTCTTATGTTTGCTTTGAAATGCTCTCTTATGCCTAGAAATATGCCATGCTTTGAGGCCATGTTTCCTTGCATGTTTTAGCTTAGTTTCATGGAGATACTAACATCATTTTGCCATGTATAAAGGCTGTGGGCCACTGTTTTCGTCATATTTAACATGCTTGACATGGTTGTTTTGCATGATGGCTTGTAAGCCTTAGGTAGGTGATCCATGTACATGCATTAGATAGTCTATTTGGATGATTTGGGATCATTTGACATGCTATTTCAGACCCTAATCCATGCTCATATGTTTGTACTTGTCATCTCTTTCATGCTTTAAAGGTGTGTCCTTTTATGCCTAAGAATAGGCCTTGTGTATGCTCCCATGATCAATGCATTCTGGGGGTGCCATGTGAGGGGATTTGGGTGTCATTTTGCATACTAAAAATCTGTTTTTGGTTGTTAGATTCATGTCATGAGTGGTTGTGTAAGTGGTAGTAAAATACCCTTTTGGTGCCTTAGGTTTAGGCCCATGAACTTGCATGTTTAGGTAGTATTTTGGTCATCATTTAGGGCTTGTTTTGCCACTATTTTGGAGTGGTTTGAGGGCTGCCCCATTGAAGTTAAGGCCACCATTGTATGCTCATTACATGCTTGATGCATGTTTGGTTCATCGAGTGTTGTAGTAGGTTGGTCCCATTGCTTGATTGGCCCATGTTTGCATGCCACTTATACCTTGCATGCTCTAGCATTTTGCATGCCTATTGTGATAGTTGCATGACACTTGGTATGCCTTGCATCTTAGTCCCATTGTTGCATAATTTGAGCTATGTTGCATACATGCATTCCATGGCTTGGCTTGGGGATTGTCAAGCCAAGCATAGGATTGAGAAGAGTTCACACTTCAAGTGGTGCAACTCGTCTCAATTCTTGGTCACCAAGACCTTTGACTAACACATGATAAGGCCTTGGATTTCATTTGTTTGTTTGCATGCATTACCATTAAAATGCAACCTTGGTTCCTTAGGCCATCATGCATCAAGATGCATAATTGATGGCCCAAGAGCCAAGAGTCATGCCTCCTTGAGTCCCCAAGCATCATAGGAGGCATTGGCCATGCTTACATATGCTCAAAATCCATGCCATGCACTGCTGGTTTGCTGCTGCTGTCAAACTGTCCTCTGCAGGAACTTTCTGTCGACCGGCAGTACAGTGTGCCGACCGGCACACTTTTTGTGCCGATAAACTCTACAAGAAGTCGGTGGCCAATTTAAGCAGCCGGTGGTTACTTTCTCCAGCCGGTGGGGTACTGCAGTTCATATAGAAGGTATTCTGGGACTTTGGGAATTTTTGGAGAGGCAGGGCAGTAGAAACAGAGGTAGCAGTGGCATGGTACGGGTTTTCCGAGCGAGTCGGATTCGAGCATGCATCAATCGCATATCCCGAGGCAGGGCTGAGGCCCCCTTCTTTTTGCATTTGATTTAATTTAATAATTAGAGGTCTTGTAATAATTTATTCGTTTATTTTTCTTGGACTGTATTATTATTTTGGTCCCTCCGAGTGAGGGCGAATCTGTAATAAGTGTGGGTGAGTGTGTGTATGTCTTCCAACCCCCACTTCTTTCTTCCCTTTTATTTACCCGCTTATGATGGTAGATTAGGGCACGTTTTAATTAGCATACCTTATGCTGTGCATGCGTGCATCCATACACTTGTCTCACATGCATCGGGCTCGGCACATCATACAAACTGCATCGTATTTCAATTCCAAATTGAATGCGTGTTATCTGTCGCATTTCACATGCCATGTTTAGGATAGCCGAGCCTATTATAGCTGCATTTTGCTTGTGATGCATTAGCCATTTAACATGAACTAGGATCATGCATTGATTACTAACTAGTTTCTGTTTTGGCATGGAGTACTAGGTAAGCTTTTACGCTTTAGCATGCCGCATGCGTGTGAATGCTAACATGACAGTATGCTTACCATGCGGCTAAGTGCTTATATGAGATAAACTGCTTGAATGCCTGTGGGTGGAGGTTGGATTGCCTGAGTTGGGGAAAACTCGTTGAAATCCATGTTTTAGCCTACTTGCGAGTAGCAAATTCCAATGCATTTTCAAAACCAGCGGATATGCAACGTTTATTTCCAAATTAGGCAATCTAGTCTATACTTGTTTGCTGCGCGCATAACATAGTAATTCTAGGCTAATAATTGGAATAAGAGCATGTAATGTTTTCAAAATCGGATATCACGGTTAGTAGAGGCCGGTCTTCGGACCGGGCGAAAGGGGGTGCTCATAGCTGACCTTCCCCGATCGTACCCAAGCTCCCGAGCCAAGACCACTTTGGTGATGACGGACATGTGGCCTTCGGCACCGAGTCAGGGTTTCCTAAATTTCCCATTTTAAAATATTTAGGTGGCGACTCTGTAATCTGGCAAAGCAGTCCATGTTTGGCACTACTCTTCAAAAATCTGTTTTCTCAAACGATTTGCCGGATTTGGACTCTTTGGTTCAGATTTAGAACCGTGACAACAAAAGGGAGTCCGAGCTGTAGCATGAAGCCCACGCGGGCGCGTCTAGAGAGGGCAATGTTGTAATAAGTGTGCGTGTGTGTGATGTATGTCTTCCAACCCCACGTCTTTCTCCCTTTTATTTACCAGCTTATGATGGTTAGATTAGGGCATGTTTCAATTAGCATACAGTATGATAGCATGTTTGCATTCATTCATCTGTTTTGCATGCACCGGGCTCGGCGCATCATACTCACTGCATTGTATTTCAATTTCAAGTTGAATACGTGTTGGCTGTAGCATCATCATATGCCATCTTAGAATAGCCGAGCCTACTATAGTTGCATTTTTGCATGTGTTGCATTAGGCATCTCAGCATAATTAGGATTCATGCATGGATTTGTAACATAGCTTCTGTTTTGGCTTGGAGTACTAGGTAAGCTCTTATGCTTTAGCATCTTGCATGCGTGTGAGTGTTGCCATGATAGCATACTCACCATGAGGCTATGTGCTTATGTGATATACCTGCCTGAATGCCTGTGGGTGAAGGTTGGATTATCTGAATTGGAGTAATGCATTGACTGTGAGTTTTAAGCCCACTAGATAGTGGCAAAACCATCTTTTCTAAAGCCCACCTGAGGGTGGCAAAATCTGCATTTTAAGCCTACTTGCGAGTAGCAAACCACTTTAAAAAATAAACAGGAAATGTTTTGTTCCAATTCAGGTGACCCAGTCTATACTTGTATGCTGTGCGCATCACATAGTAAATCTAGGCTAATAACCGAATAAGAACGCATAATGTTTTCAAAACTAGATATCATGGTTAGTAGAGGCCGATCTTGATCGGGGCAAGCGGGGCTGCTCACGAAGTGACCTTCGCCAATCTTACCCAAGTTCCCGAGCCGAGGCAACTTTGGTGATGACGGACACTGTAGACACCCCATTTTTGACCACCCACAAGACTTGGGCACTACTGATGGTTTACTTGGTGGAGAAAGGTGTGCAGGGCGCAAGTTCAGTTTCTTCGGCAAGGAGAGAGGCGAATCTCAACTTCACACCCCATTTTGAACCAAAATTATTTTGGATGGTTTTGAGACCTTAAAACCCTCTCTTTCAAAACATTTTGAAATAAAATTCCCACGATGTTCCGACGCTCGCATTTCGGTAAATGGTGCGCTTTTTGGTAAACCGAGCAAGGACAAAGTGGAGATGAATGAAAGAGAGATGAAATCTTTGAAAAATCTTTCAAAACACCTTACTTCGGGGTTTGAAGTTGAAGAGAAGAGGAGAAGAGGGGGAGAAAACAAGTTGGAGAAGAGGTTCGGCATGAATCCGGGGTAGAAGAGAGTCGAGCAGTCCTCGCTAAATCAAGCTCATCTATCTATACACTTGGAGTTTAAGCTATGAGACCATAACCATTGGAAAGAAGACTTCCGAGGCTTCATTTTGCACTCAAGAATCTCTCAAAACCAAGTCCGGGTGGGGGAGGTATGATTGGTTGAAGTTGGGCATCATCCCGGTTGGATCGAGTCTGCGCGGCTTCACCAAAAAGGGCATAACTTTTTCCACAGAAGGAATTTTAATGCAAGGTTTACGCCATTGGAAAGATAACTTCCGGGGCTTCAATCGGGACATCCACCGGCACTTTTTGACCTCATCAGCCACCCATCGGCACTCTATTTAGCCGACCGGCTAGTACAAATTGCAGGTCGGCAATTTATTGTGCCGACCGGCAATTTATTTGGCCGATGACCTCTTTTCATGGCCGATTTGACCCTTTTGACTCTTGCAGGCATGGTGCATGCCAGCTATGCCAGCTGGGACGCACAGACCCAGCTCTCCATGCATATATGTGCCTATTTTGAGCCTTTGACCCCATTTTTGGACCCTTTGCTCAAGGCTTCTTGAGGAAGTCAAGGCTTCCTCAAGAAGCTTGCACCCTTGCCTTAGCTTCCTTGATAAGCCTTGCCCCTCTTGATCCCCTTGACCCTTCTACAATAGCTTCTCTAAGAAGCTTGGAGTCTTCCTCTTGTCTATATAAGAAAGGTCCCTTCTCCTTTGACGGGGTTGGATTTTTTTGAGCAACAAACCAGAAGATATACACATATATCTGATATATACACATATATCCCACCTCCCTCGATATTAGGTTGTTTGAAACCGCTGCGTGCGTAGTAAAACCCTAGCTCCTGACAAAATAGGACAGGGAAACCCTGCCCCAACATAGGGGTGTATTGGCTCTCATTTATCTGCTATGTGCTTTTCGAGTGTATCTGTACAGGGAATGCGCATAATCAGTTTGCAAGTTTTGGTATCCGGCCTGAGAGCACCAGTCACAGTATTTCGGGGAATCAGTTATCTGTGGGTACCAGATTCAGACTTGGGGGCAATGATTCAGAAATAGTGATCAAGTATTTGAGGAACAGTGTATCCAGTTCACTAACAGTGTGTTATGACATCCAACCGTGTGTTGTATATTATTTTATGCTGTTATGCTGTTCGATTGTCTGTTTATTTATACGCTTTATTTATCTTTTTACTAGGTAGTTGAGCACGATTGCTTCCGACCCAGTAGATATTCCCCAAGCACTCTGGACTAGAGGTCGCCGACTCCATCGATCTGAGGATCTGATAGACGGACAACCAGTGTACTACTCACTACCCCCCGGTTACTAAACGGAGGTCAGTCCGGCAGAGGACAGTACAGCAGTCAGTTCAGAGGGCCTTATCTACCCCACCTGTGTTCAGTAGGGATCAGGATTCCGTGTCACCAACAGAGGGAGAATATATACCGGCAACTCAACCAGAGCAGGATAGTATGGCTAGTTTAGAAGAGATGGTGCGCCACCTCCAAGAGAGTATGAAAACAATGCAGCAGGATGCCGTTCGTCAGGCAGAATTCTCCAGGCAACAAGCTACAGTTGTGAGGGAACAGGCAGAGACAATTGCCAGGTTAGAGCAGCAAACTGGAGTATCTACTTCACATCAAGCTCCTCCCCCGCCAGGAGTTCCAAACCTTGGGAGACAGCCAATGTTCAGAATGATACAGAACTTCCCACAGGACCACCCCCACCTCCAATCCTACCTCAGATCCAACCTCAGCTATCAAAAACACCCACCAACCTGCCGGACTCTCCCTTGAGTTCGAGACCGATCCCACCGCACTGAAGTTAAGCAAGCTTGAAAAGCTGTTCAAGAGATCTCAGGGAGTCAAGACTATCCCCGACATTGAAGATGGATATACCGACGCAGCTGTGACGCTGCCCGACAGATTCAAAATGCCTCATATCGATCGGTATGATGGGTCCGGGGACCCCATAGTGCACTTGAGACTATTTTCGGATATCCTAAGGCCGATGGGCCTCAGTAGACTTCAAAAGTTATCTTTATTCGGCCGAACTATGTCAGGTGTGGCGGCCATATGGTATGCCAAGTTGGAAGATGACGTTAAGAGGAATTGGGACGAAATGGCTGAGGCCTTCATCGCGCAATACTCGTACAATACACAGATTGAGATTACGACTCGTGATCTCGAGACGACTAGGCAAGAGCCTAAGGAGAGTTTTTCAGAATTTGTAACCAGATGGAGGGCCAAGGCTTCGATGATGACTTTGAGGCCTACAGACAAAGACCAAATTCGGATGATTGTGCGCAATCTCCAACCGAAGTTGATGCAAAAGATGATAGTACTCCCCTTTCCTACTTTTTCTGACCTACATGAAATGGGGGTGCAGATTGAGGATGCCTTGAAGCAAGGCTTGATCGATAACGACCGAGAGCAACCTCGACGAACTTTCAATCGTGGTAGCAATGCAGGCCCGAGTGGCGTTACGACTGCAAGAGCTCAGGAAGTGAGCATGGTCACCGCCAACCCCCCTCCAAGAAATACAGTAGCTTCACCATTCTCCGGTGCGTCCGGAAGCAACCCGCAAACAACCAAATACCCACCCAGAAACACCAGAACCTTCGCCCCACTTTATATGCCCCTATCCAAAGCTCTGGGGGTTTTGATCAAAAAAGGGCATCTGAAGCCCCTGGAGCCGCGGCCCCTACCAGAAAAACTCCCTCCTACCCATAACCCAGCCAAGTATTGTGCATTTCATCAACAGCACGACCATGATACCGACCTGTGTTTCCGGTTACGTCATGAGATTCAAGATCTCATCGATAACGGGGTGATTCTGCCTCCGGAGAAACCCAACGCTACTACAAACCCTCTCCCCGTACATAACCAAGCTCCACCGCCCAAAAGACTCAATTTTATCCATACTGGGGCCGTGTCCTACGACCCTAGTATTTATATCACACCTACCCACCTGCCTAAACCAGAGGTGTTCCGCCCTGATTGCACCGACCTGTGCATGATAGACATCTCCAAAAGCCAGCCCAAGTCAGTAGTGGTGACCATTGAGAATGGGAGAGAGGAGATCCCAAAGGAAAAATGGGTTGTTGAGCCAGAGTCTGCGGAATCTGGGGGTCGTACTAAAAAAGCATATAGTCCGTGTGACTATATTTCGTCAATGGGCCAAGATGGGACCGGAGTGGAATTGCCGACAGAGGCAGAGTTATGTGTGATTCAAGGAGAGAGTCTGGGACCGGGAACAGATGGTGTAACAGCTATGGGGGAGGACCTTGCCGATCTCCAGTTTTACAGTGACCAAAACCCAGTGGATGCGGCAGTCGCATGGTTCGATTATGAGGATTTAGTAGAAGTTACCGGGTGGTTGGACGATCAACCCGATGTGATAGGAGAATTTCAGTCAGAACAGGGCCCAGCAGGGGCGAGAATATCAGTAACCGCCGGGAGGGTCGAAGAGCAGAGTACATCGCCGGAGAGCGCCAGTGTCAAGAATTTCGCTCGAGACTGGAGAATTTTGAGTACAGGGATTCTTGAACAGTCAGTCATGTCAGAACAAGTAAGTTTTGAAGATTCCGAGAGAATCAGGAAGGCAAAGGCCCATGTGGGAGTTGAAACTGCTGTGTGCACAGGGACCGAGAATACTGCAGGTATGTGGACGGAAGGTGCTGCAAGCATAAGAATAGTCATACCAGAGCCGGACAGGTGTCTGTCGGCTGCTGATGGAATGTGGTGGGAGGATGAAGATTTATGCCTTGCCCATACAGACGAGGATTGGGGTAACAACCAACCCGATGACACTTGGTACCTTGGAGAGGTAGATCACATGACACGGAGTGGGTGGTATTTCAAACCTCCGCACTTAGATCAGCCAGAGGCTTCTGGGAAGGATAGAGAGGCTGAAAAGCAAAAAGAAAAGCAACTTGAAGAGGAGACTGTGCTCAAACAGCTTAAAAAGATACAAGCAGACATCTCTATATGGGGACTGCTCATGGCATCACGGGTGCATAGAGAGGCTGTCTTATCAGCCATGGACAAAGCAAAGCTTTCAATAGAAACCACGCCAGAGCAGCTGGTGGGATTGGTCTTTCCGGGGGGAGCCACCCCGATGCTGACCTTTTCCGACAAGGAATTGCCACCCGAGGGGGCAGACCATAACAAGCCCCTCTACATCTCTGTGGAGTGTAGGGATAAATGGATACCGGTGGTACTTGTTGATACCGGGTCCGCCATCAACGTCTGCCCGGCAAGAACGGCATACGCAATTGGTTTGAAACCGCAGATTTTGTACCAACAGCCCAAGTTATCCGGGCATACGACAACACAAGTAGAGAAGTGATGGGAACCGTAAAAGTTCGGACAAAGGTCGGGCCAGGGCAGCATGAGATAGATTTCCATGTCTTAGAAGTGCCTGCGACTTTCAACTTGCTTTTGGGGCGGCCGTGGCTGCATCAGGTGAAGGTGGTATCATCTACTTTGCATCAAATGGTGAAATACCCCTATGGAAAGGGAGTAGCCATTGTCTTTGGAAACTCATCAATCCACCCACCACCGGAGGTATCCACGCCTGTTCTAGAAATCGAGCATGGCATGGAAGATGTGTTCATATCAGGGTTTACCCTAGCTGAGGCTCAGGTTGTACAAAACATCATGGCTGCTAACGAAGGGATCTATGTTAGTGCCCAGGCAGTGTATCTCATGAACAAGCTCCAACATATCCCTGGGACGGGATTAGGAAAGAGCGGCCGCAAAGGCGTTGCAGCATTGGCCAGAGTGCCACACAATCCCCACACCTTCGGCTTCGGTTATCTGCCCACTAAGGAAGATTGGGTGAGAAGAGGAAAAGAAATGGCTGGGAGAGCCAAAGCAAAACAAATGGGAAGACCTTTTGAGTTGATGCATCGGCCCATCCGGGGTACCCTAAACGGACGCTTCGTCCGGGAGGGGGAGGACTTCCCGTTCTGTGGTTTTTCCGGAGCCGTGGTTGAACGCAGAGAAGAAGCGCGTGCCGGGTTTCGAAATCTTCTTTGACTTACAAATATCTGGGGATGATGTTGCTGAAGAGCAGACAGACCCAGCGGTTGATGGCCTGATGCTGATGGAAGCGAAGTCTGTGGATACAGAATTTGAAATGGGGGTAGCACTGGCATGTCTACTTTCAGATCCTTCGATCGACCAGTTGTGCTTGGGGGATGACTCCTCGGTGTCCATGATCGGAGATGAGACGGCTGCGGGCCAACCAGCAACTATTTTGGATGCATCCATCGCACCCTCCCTCACCTGGCAGTACGAGGAGGGATTCTTATCTAGCAGCACCGGGTCAGGTAGTGAGCCGAAATCTGATTCCACCGAGTCTTGTGAGTCGGAATCAGGTTCCAGCTCAACTAAGTCTGAGTCTGGTATTCCTGGGAGTGATAACCCGGATGCCACAGTCCTGTCTAGGTCATCTTTTTCTTTCTCTTTCGAGTCTGTTGTAACAGAAGAACTGGACGGTTTGGAAGTACTTAATGAGAATGAGGTGACCGTGGTTTCCGAGTACTTTTCCGTGCCTTTGGTTTATTGCTTAAATCAAGACTTTCAAAATTTTGATGAAAATGACGAGGACGAAATTCCTCCGATTTTGCAACGACTAATTGAACAAGAACAAGAGAGGTTTGTTAAACCCTTAATGGATGAAATCACTACCGTGAACATTGGTACTGAGAAGGACCCGCGGCTGGTCCAGATCAGGTCCACGTTGTCTTCGGAGGAACGTGAGCGCTTAGTCGCTTTACTAAAAGATTTCAAAGATGTTTTCGCGTGGTCCTACGAAGACATGCCTGGGATCGATCCTGAGATTGTACAGCACCGGATCCCTCTTGACCTCGAGGCCCGACCCATCAAACAGAAACTCAGAAGGATCCGCCCTGATTGGGCCATTAAGATCAAGGAAGAGGTCACCAAGCAGATTGACACAGGCTTCTTGCTGGTATCCGAATACCCGACTTGGTTGGCCAACATTGTTCCAGTGCCGAAGAAGGATGGCAGAATCTGGGTATGTGTGGACTTCAGGGATTTGAACAGAGCTAGTCCGAAGGATGACTTTCCCTTACCACACATCGATGAGCTGGTAGATTTCACAGCGGGGCATGCGTTGCTTTCGTTTATGGATGGTTTCTCAGGATATAATCAGATAGTGATGGCACCCGAAGACCGAGAGAAGACTGCTTTTACCACCTCGTGGGGGACATATTGCTACAGAGTAATGCCGTTTGGGTTGAAGAACGCTGGGGCGACATATCAACGGGCTGCAACAACAATATTACATGACATGATCCATAAAGAGGTTGAGGTGTACGTGGACGACATGATTGTCAAGTCCAAAGAAAGAGAGGGCCACTACACCGCCTTGCAAAAGTTTTTTCAAAGGATCAGAGAATTTCGGCTGCGGTTGAATCCTCAGAAGTGTACGTTTGGTGTTACAACGGGAAAAATGCTGGGATTTCTGATTACACAAAGGGGCATCAAAGTCGACCCTTCCAAAATCAAGGCCATCTTAGAAATGCCACCACCAATGACTGAAAAGGAGGTGCGAGGCTTTCTGGGTAAAGTGCAATTCATAAGGCGGTTTATCTCAAAACTAACCTTAACTTGTGAACCACTTTTTGGTCTTCTGAAGAAAGGAAAGAAGTTCCAATGGGATGGCCGATGCCAGGCAGCTTTTGAACAGATTAAAGAATATCTACAGAATCCGCCCGTGTTGTCACTACCAAAGCCGGGAAAACCGTTGATACTGTACCTGTCAGTAACTGAAACTACAATGGGCTGCATGCTCGCACAAGAGTCTGAAGATAAAGTGGAAAGGGCCATCTACTATCTGAGCAAGAAGATGCTGGATTACGAGACCCGCTACACTCCACTGGAAAAGGCTTGTTTGGCCTTGGTATGGGCTACCAGGAAGCTGCGGCACTACCTGTTAGCTCACTCTGTAATGCTGGTTTCACGACTTGATCCCATCAAATATCTTTTCAAGAAACCAGCACTTACGGGTAGGCTAGCTCGTTGGCTGCTGTTGCTCTCCGAATTTGATCTAGTATGTGACGCGCAAGTCTGTAAAAGGGAGAGCGGTAGCAGAGTTCCTTGCCGACCACCCGGTTGAAGGGGATGAAGCGGTTGAGTACCTGTTCCCAGATGAAGCCATTTTGCACATCGAAGACGAAACTTGGACGATGTACTTTGACGGAGCTTCAAATCAGTATGGGTATGGGATAGGGGTGTTGCTGATAGCGCCCGACGATTCCCGTATTCCTTTAGCATTCAAGCTCCGGTTCAAAGTCTCGAATAATGAGGCAGAATATGAGGCATGTATCGCCGGTTTAGAAGCTGCCCTAGAACTAGGGGCAAGGCGATTGGACGTCATTGGGGATTCAAACCTTGTTGTGTCTCAAGCAAAAGGAGATTGGAAAGTTAAGGAGGAAAAGATGATAATTTACCACCAGACCTTGGATTTGTTAATTCCTCGGTTTGAAAAGCTAAATTTCACTCACCTAGTAAGAGAGAACAACAGGTTTGCAGATTCGCTAGCAACTCTATCTTCCATGATAGACATCCCATCTGGGGTCCGGATGCGTCCAGTCAT